>JAJJWW010004914.1:68791-119723 GCA_023531295.1 Papaver armeniacum
AGCTTTATACTATTTTATATAGGGTACAATAAATAGCACTCCCCTCCGCTTCAAAATAATAGGCTGGTTTCATGTGTAATTTGTACATGAAATCGCCTATTTTTTTGAAACGATTGTACATGAAACCAGCCTATTTTTTTTTTTTGAAACGAAGGTAGTATCAATCAATAACATCAAATGCTCTGGCAATAAAGAATTATGGTGTAGCAGCGGTATAGCTTGCTCAGAGTCTTGACTTGAGAAAGGCCTTTATTATGCTGGACACTTTTGAAGAGAAGATGCTATTCATTTGCGGAATATCTGCCTGAACTGTGGTGTGTCAAAGTATCCTATTCCATGGACCATATCTAATAAGTCAATGCTAATAGTATAAAAGTTTTGTTTGGCACCCACGTTCCAAGTAAGCTCATACTCCTATATGCTATGCTTCTTTGTTGTCCATTTGACTTGTTTTAATAGCACGACCCCATCCATATGTTTTTATAAGTCAGATTTTCGAGTACACGTACTGCTTTACGTATCCACATGAATCGCATCAAACTTTTCCAGTATCATATTAGATCAACACCGCAAGTCAGTCACGCTCTTGAGTATGCGTCACGCCAGTCAAATAGATGGTGCTCTTTCATTAGTCCGCTTTCTTTAATGGTGGGTTAGTTTAGAGAATTCACTGTTTCCAGGAATTTATAATTCTATGGGATTCAATTTTGGGATAATTTATAAAGTATCCCCGTTATTTTGGCCACATTTTTTTGTTACCCCGTTTTTTTTACAAATTTTCTAAAGTGCCCCCACTGTTTAGTTTTCCATCCTAGTTACTCAACATTAGTTTACTTTTTTTAAAGTTTACTTATATACCCTTTACTTGTTAGTACGTTGACCCTCTACATCATTTTTCCAATTTGTCGAGCTCGGTTCGGGATCGTGTCATTATTTTCAGGCTCGTTTCATCATTCCCCGAAAGGGTTCATCATTCCCAAGTGTTTTGGGGTTTTTGATTGGTGGAGAATTAATCTTCTACAACATTTTTCAGGTTAGTCGAGCCCGGTTCAGGGTCGTTACACCACTTTTCGGTTCGTCGAGCCTGATTCAGGATCGTTACACCCGCTTTCAGGATCGTCGAATCATTGATCCTCCCTACCAAGGAAATGTGTTCAGGGGTAAATATAACTTTCAATAGGTGAGATAACCTGTCACCTAGCATTTAACCGGATGGAAACCGTTACATGAAAAAACGGTCAAAAAAAGGGTACTTTATAAAATTTGTAAAAACGGGGTACTTTAGAAGTTTCACTTTTCAAGCTGGGGTACTTTATAAAATATCCCTTAACTTTTTTGGGATTCATATAAATCCCTTATATATTTGGTAACTCAGTTAGAATTCCTAGGGTTTATAGAGTTTTTTTGTTTTAAAGTCTTTGTACCGTTTACCAACAAATCTTAAATTGTATATATATATGGTTTAGAGTTAAAAAAAAATTGAGTCCATAAAGCTCTTGATAAGTTTCCCAGCAAATCTTAGGGGGTGGTGTCGGACTCCATACGGAGGATTTGCTGGAAAACTCGTTCCTGTAGGAAACATGATTTCAAGGATTCCAGCAACCAAACGTACCGAGGGAAACGTAATTCCACCAAATTCTATGGACCCATAAATTCCACCTTTAAATTTCTACATCCAAACCCACCATAAACATATTTAAAGAAATGGAAACACATTTACAAGAAAAAAATGGACATAAAAAATTTGTTCTAGAATATACTCCCTCCGTCCTAAATTAAGAGTCCGCTTTGACTAAGTCAATATATTAAGGAAATCATATAAATTGTCATGACTAGCCCTTGACTAGCCTATTTAATGTTATATTATTACCAAAACTAAATTATTAGTGTTAAAATAAGTAGAATTTTATTAGGAATTTTATAACTATTCATAAATGTTTTTATTTAAAAAAAGGAATAACAATTAATACAAATATATTGAGTAAGTTTTTCTCCATAAATATGGTGATATTATTTAAGATTTGGATATTAAAAATGATTTTATGATTATAAAAATAAAGGGTAGTTTAGGGGAAAAGTATGTCTATAAACAGAGCGGACAGATAAAAATGGACATACCAAAGTAGAAATTATGACAAATAAAAACAGAGATAGGAGTATATAATAGGAAAAAAAATAAGGATTGTTATGTTCATATGTGTTTACTCAGCGAAAGAGGATTTACGCACAATCTTTTTGTACACTATGTTATAAAATTTGTACCGAGTTTGGTAAATGAGACAAGGGAATACAATCCCCTGTATAATAAAATATTTAATTTCCAAATACAAAAATAAAGTCTAACCTCGATAATTGAATTCGATAAATGAATAACCTCGCCAAATGAATAATTTTTTTCGATTTCAATTTGAGCAAAGAGGATAAATGAATAACCTCGCTAAATACATTAATGAATAAAAAAATTGAATCCTTAAAGACCCTACGAAAATATAAACAAATAATTCATACAAAGAAATATACTATAAATGAACCAAAATACTTCCTCCAACCAACAATGTTCGTGTAAGAAGTCATTTCTTCTGAAAATATGCATCTAATTTTTTTTATTTTCTTCTTCAACTTTAACCAAAATGCACATTGTACTTAATTTTTTATATCATGCATGAACAATTTCTAAAATATTTTGCTTGCATTGTACCAAGTCATTTTTTATGGTGATTACTGCTTGAAATGTCTCTTTTGATGATCATCTGGTTCAGGATGATTCTCACCATTTATTACTGACTCAATAATTCTTAGTCGATAAGTGATTCCATAACTGCATCATTCTCGTTACGATAGTTCAAAAGATGTTTGACATCCGTAACATTTCTATAACGTAAGTTAGAAATGTCTTATTCCAATTGATCGATTTTTGGCTCGGAAACATAGAAATACTTTTTAAATAAATAAATATTCATTTATAGATAAATAAATAACCTCGCTAAACAAATTTTTTTCCCTATCCCAAGGGCATACAATTATCGAGGTTAGATTATAAGTTTGACCACAAATTTTATGATATGATAAACTTGTTTTTTTGAAGCTCGGGAAGTGCCATCTCTAGCATTTTAGAGACTTGCAGTGAGCATTTAGAAAAAGCCTGTTTTTTATTGAGATGATAAAAAAAAAAATGCTAAAAAATGATCAATGATCACCAACAACAACAAGAGAAGGGTTGCCATGAAGTCAATTACAATTTTAAACTCGGTAACAAAATAAACAAAAATACTTGATGCAACCTACCGAGAAATGAATCTAGTGACGGGTATGATGGTGGGCGCAACTATTATGGTAATTGGTGCATAAGGAATGAGAGAAGGAATTAGGTTTGCGAGGGCTAATCCACATCATTCAGTCACAAAAAAAAGAAAAAGAAAAAGGCTACTCTTCATTCACTCGCTTTGTTATTGAAATCCGTTAAACCATC
Source organism: Papaver armeniacum (assembly GCA_023531295.1). Taxonomy (NCBI): domain Eukaryota; kingdom Viridiplantae; phylum Streptophyta; class Magnoliopsida; order Ranunculales; family Papaveraceae; genus Papaver; species Papaver armeniacum. The sequence continues at coordinate 72,261 of JAJJWW010004914.1, forward strand.
ATCTAAATTAAGGGGAAGTTTCAGTTTTGTCATATTTTAGGTGGCCTTCAGTTAGTTTGGTTGGAAGTAATATTTGGACTTAAAGTATTAAAATCAATGACCATCAATAAAAACAATCCTCTAACATAGATGTAGGCACCACACACATTGGTGATCAGCAGGGGCCACATTTGGGCCCGGGATTTTTTTTGAGAATGCGCTTCATTTTACTTTTTGGCAAATGTTAACATATGCATGGGTGAAGAAGTTAAGCAAGCATTAAATGTTTTTGGGAAAATGATTTTTGTATTGGAAATATAATCACTTCAACCTAAACTAATGAATATACTAAGATTCCGAAACTACCATGATTTTTTTTGTTTTTGTGTATTACACATCTTTCCTGATCCAATAGTGGATGTCTAATTTCTCGAACGAAGAAAATCAATTTATAAATGAGAAAGTTGATTGTTGTTGTGAATCCTTAATTAATTCGTTCACCATGATTTGATGTAAAGATTATTGTTTTTGTTTAGTTATGAAACAGATTTTATATTTTCATATTTGTTAGTTTAAAACAGCAACCCAATTTTTTTTTGTTTATCTGATAATTTTTTTTTGTTGGGAATCATTGAAAACTAAACAAAAAATCCAAAACAAAAAAATCGAAGAACAATGAGAGATATAGAGACAGAATCATGGAGTTATGATTGGAATCTACATGGTTGTATTATTTCTGCATCAACTGTGTGTCCCTTTACTTGACCAAGGACTTAATAGAGATGCATTGTACCACGAATGATTTGATGAGATCACATCAAGAAAAAACCATCAATTACGTCGAGAATTCTGAGAGAGAGAAGGAAAGAAGGTTGGAGAAGAAGACGATCGGGTTGAGAGTTTTTGGTTCATGGATAACACTAATCACCTAGATGGATTTGATATTTTTTAGAAAATCTATACCGTTTCTACGAGTCAATCCGGAGGTGGAGAAAACTTGTTAAATCTTGTGAAATAATTCCCTGGGACCCGTCTCCTAATTAGTTATCCCATTACTTAATACTAACACAGATTCAAATGTAAGGGTATGAATGGAACACCAAAAGCATTTATCAAATCAATATCATTTAATACTAAGTAACGGGTATTCCAAGGTGAAAATGCATTTATAAAATAGGATCTAAAAGAGCTCTGAGGATCGGGCGACTGCCGAGTCAACTCATGTGGTGAATCGGTTTTTAAATTTCATAATTTTCTTTGATTCTTATCTTAATCTTCACGAATTTATGATTAACAATCTCTATCTCAACTGTTTTTAATTAATGGTTGTGGAACCATACTATTTTTAAGCTCTTAAATTTCTCTCAATTTTAAAATTTTCATTTTTTAAGAAACCCTTATTTCTATTCAATCTAATGGATTTGTGATTTTCGAGATCTCGATCAATTTTTACGTGGGATTACAAGTGGTGGAAAAGCATGAAGTTTTGCGATTGGAGATATAACAGTGGTGTGGCCAGCAGTGGTGCTAACCATCTTCTTTATGTTGATGGTTCAAATTAGTAGTTCAGAAGGTTGTTTGATATTATCAAAGTATGAATCTTCACCAAATCAGTCTAATAATACAAGTAAGAAGATAATCATTTCTTCTTTTTACGATTTTCGTTTGATGTGTCAATGGGAATCTCATTTCTTCATTCCAAAATTCCATATCAGTAAACCCATTCGGAAATTTCAAAAAAATTTGGCTCTCACAACTCAGTCAACTACTTTCCAAATTTTCAGTAATCAATATAGAGAAATTTGGTCAATATCTTTCTTTCCTTTCTATTCAAAATCTCAAGATCTCTATCCCAGAAATTATGGAGTTGATTTTGGCTATAAACCAATTATGGTTTTTCGCCCATATCCTAACAAATTTAGGGTTTCCCTAAATAAAAGATTCTTATCTAGCTTTCCTATAATTAGCAAACCCTATTTCAATACCCATAGAAGTATAAATTCTGTGAAAAGGATTGAAAAGTTTCAACCCAACAATCATTTCTCTCAAAGAAAAATAAAAAATCATATATCAGGGAATACCATGACTTCTACCCAAGGTGATCGTATTAATCAGTTATCAAGGCAGCTAAGGAATGCAAACATTGATTTAACTGCAAACCAAAGAAGAACGGTGGGTTCAGCACAAATCATCAATGAAGCTGCAGATCAATGGACTTATGGAATATTAGGGAAGCTAAAAGAGAAAACTAAAATGAAGATGAGAGTCATAAGGTCGAAATCAACTCACTACGGGGAAAATATCATAATAAAGAGATTAGAGTTATGGGTCACAATCTTATGCTAATCAAGTTAAATAGTGAAGCTGAAAGAGATGAAGTAATTGCAGATGGTCCCTGGCTAATTGATGGAGTCCTTTTCCATATTCAGAAATACTACAATAATATCCCATTGAAGGACTATGTCTTTGATAAGCAAGTCTTTACTATTCAATTTAAATACTTGAAACTGGAGCATATGAATGTATCTGTGATAGATGAAGCAATTGCATATATGGGTAGAGAAGATTTCAACTAAGCCAAAAACTGTAGACCTCGTGCGGCCCAATCCGTTAAAGCTAGAATTGAAGTGGAACTGAAAAATTCTGCGTAGAGGAGGTTGGTGGAAGACTCGGCGAGGATGATGCTTGGATCGGATATCATTGGGAACTACAACCTAAAAATATCTGTCCAAAATGTTTTGTGAATGATCACAATGATGAAACCCGTGAGTATACCTCACATTTACTCTATTTAGATTCTCTGACCAAGGAGGAGTCTGAAGCTCTTCTCAAAGAGGATGGTGAAGCTAATCATAAGAAGAATGCCAGTGGCGCAGCTAATTACATGGAAGAAGAAATGACTGATGAAGGTAGCATAGAAAATTCAAGAAATGTTAAAAGGATGAGAAATTCCAATCTCAACTCAGAGCCAGTTATGAATCCCCATAATATCCATATACAACCACCCTCAGTGGTGCAAGGTCATGATACTACTAATTTGGATCATCAACACAACTCTATGATGGAATCGGATGAGCCAACTGCAACACTTCCTGCACCCATGAATGATTGTGTCAGAGATACTACTCAGGTATATAAATTCTCTCATTGTTCTTGTAATCCTTTTGAATACATAATTTTTCTTAGAATAGCCATGAAAATACTCAGTTGGAATGTGCAAGGTTTAGCAAAAAAGTTTACAAAAGACCAATTAGCTATTTTAATTACAAAACAATCCCCTGATTTACTGTTTTTAATTGAAACTAAGATTGATAAAGAAAGGATGCTTGGCCTAGCTAAATCTTTAAATTATTGCAATCATGATTGCATTGACAGAGTAGGTCTTGCTTTGGTGGCCTACTTTTGTTATGGAAAGATGGTATAAAATGTGAAGTGCAAGATAAAATTAATCATATCATAAATGTGATCATTAACCTTCACCTTGCTAAACCAAATTTTTTGGTATCTTTTATGTATGGTTCTACTTATACCGATGTTAAGAAAATTAGGTGGGATTTCATGTCTAGTATAAGTGATAACATAATGCGACCTTGGCTTGTTATAGGTGATTTGAATGTTCATATCCATACTTTAGATGTCAGTTCTTCATTCTCTCAGGATGATAAATTTGTTCAGGCTAAGATAAATGATTGTGGTCTAATAGATTTAGGTTACATTGGTAGAGATTTTACTTGGTCTAGTAACAATCTAGGTACAGGCCTTAGAACCTCAAGGATTGATATGGCCTTGGGAAATCAACAGTGGTGTAATGAATTTCCTAATGCAAGATTGCATCACCTTGTTCAGGCTGGATCAGATCATTGTCCAATAATGCTCCAGACTGACCTTATTGTTAAAAATCTTTGGAGACCTTTCAAATTCTTTTTTATGTGGATTAAACATGCTGGTTTCAAGAACCAACTTGAAATAGCTTGGAATTCTAGCAATGTTGGATCCCCTGCTCATCTCTTGATTGAAAAGCATAATTCTACTAGGAAAAGGTTGTCCTATTGGAATAAGATTGAGTTTGGTAATATTGATAGTAACATTAATGCTCTTCAAGATCAGATGCTTAGCATTGAATGAACCTATGTCTAGTACTCAACATGATAGGCTAAGTGATACTAATAAGCAATTAGAAATTTGGTTTAATATCAAGACTGAATTTTATAAGCAAAAATCGGGGATAGATTCATTATAGATATGGATAATAACTCTAAATATTTTCATACTCTAGCTAATAGAAGAATGTTTAGAAAACATATTGATTGCTTATATGATGTGCATGGTAATTGGTATGATAAAAGAGATGATATAGCTAATATTCTAATTGCTCATTTTAGCTCTGTCAGTTGCTCTAATTTTCAGCAGATGCCTGAAAATATTTTTGATATTATTCCTACTGTCATCACTAATGATTTGTCCGAGGATTTTACCAGAATTCCATCGGCTGATGATGTGCTTAAAGTTGTCAAAGACATGGTTTCTTGGAGCTCTCCAGGGCCAGATGGCTTTCAAGCTGGTTTCTACCAAGCTAACTGGAGTATTGTTGGTCATGATATAGTTCAGGCTGTTAAAATTTTTTTCATTACTGGTCACATGCCTAAGGAATTTAATAAAACTTTTCTTTCTTTGATTCCTAAAGTTGATATTGCTAAATATCCTGCTGATTTTAGACCTATAGGTTTGTGTAATACAATCTATAAAATTATTTCTAAAATTTTAGCAAATAGGATTAAGCCTCATCTCAAAAAAATTGTTTCTCCATATCAATGCTTTTGTCCTGTGTAGAGCTATCCAAGACAATATAATCATAGCTCATGAGATGATTCATACAATGAAGCACAAGGAGGGTAATACTGCTACTATGGCTCTAAAACTGGATTTATCCAAAGCTTTTGATAGATTAGAGTGGCCTTTTCTTTTAGGCATGCTTAGAAAAGTTGGCTTTCCTGAGAAATTTTGTAAGTACATTGAACAATGTATTTCAACCACCAAAATTTCTATTCTTCTCAATGGTTCTCCCACTAGTGATTTCAGTCCTTCTAGAGGCCTAAGACAGGGGGACCCCCTGTCCCCATATCTCTTTATTATTGCTATGGATTATTTATCTAGGCTTCTTGTCAATGCTACTACTAATAATGTTATCTCTGGTGTTAAGGCAGCTAGAAATGCTCCAGCTATAACTCATCTCCTCTTTGCAGATGATATTCTCATCTTCACAAAAGCTGATATGCACAATGTGACAGGTATTAGAAGTACTCTTGAGTATTTTGGCAATATCTCAGGTCAGTCCTTGAACTTTAATAAATCCAGTGTTTACTTTAGTAAAAACAATAGCCCACAAGCTAGAATTGATCTTGCTAGAGCCCTTAACATGATAGAAATGTCAGACACTGATAAATATCTTGGTGCTACTCTTTTGATAGGAAGAGATAAAAACAAAGCTTTTAAACCACTTATACAAAGTTTCAGTGCTAGATTAATTCCCTGGAAGGGAAAACATATGAATTATGCTGCTAGGTCTACTATGGTTAAGCATGTTCTAAATGCTTTACCTACTCATCAAATGAGTGTCTTTAGAGTCCCAAACACCACTGTCAAAAACTAGACACCATTCGAGACATTTTGGTGGGGTAAAGATGGTAGCAATAAAGGTTTTTATTTTATAGGATGGGATAAACTTCAAATCCCAAAAGCTTTAGGAGGACTAGGTTTTAGAAACCTTGAACACCTAAATGTTTGCCATGTTGACTAAGGTGGCCCGGAATGCTGCGGTGATAAAGATTCTCTTTGTTATAAAGTGCTTAAGGCTAAATACTCTAGAAATGGTAGCTTTCTTCATCTTGATAAACTTAAAGATGAAAGCTCCGGCTTTGGAGGAGCATTTACTGCAGTCTTGAAGTTGTACAACAAAATACTAGATGGTTAGTGAAATGTGGTACTAAGATAAACATTTGGCTAGATTCTTTGGGTTATTGGTCTCAATAATCCGCCTGTTCCAGTTGTTGGATCCTCTAGCTTTGATAATTTTAACTTTGTCTGTGATTTATTTATTGATGGTACCAGGCAATGGAATGTTGATGTGATTACTGCTCTGTTTTCTCATGATTGTGCTATTTTAATCCTGAATATGAGAGTTCCTAGTACAGGTGAAGACACCATGATATGGGCTCCTGATAGAAAAGGTAAGTTTAGTGTCAAAAGTGCTTATCATACTATCTGTGCAAATGATGTTAACTCCATTATCACAGGTAGTACCATTCCCATAAATGTTTGGAGACACTTGTGGAAATTCAAAGTTCCACACAGAGTTCAATTATTCCTTTGGAAATGTTACAAAAACATTGTGCCACTTAGAACCAAGATAGCTAGATATAAACAAGGTATTGATATTCAGTGTCCTTTTTGCAAAACCAATGAGGAAACAATGAATCATATCTTCATGGATCGTAGTTATAATAGGGCTGTTTGGTTTGCTCTCAATGTTAATATTGATGCTATAAAAACTCAATTCTCTGATTTTAAGCAATGGGCTATAGGTTGGTTTCATTCTGATGTGAATAATGTTCCTCCATTATACTTTAGCAATGAAAATTTGGTTTGCAGGTACATGTGTGCCATCTGGTACATCTGGAAGGAAAGATGTTTAGTGGTCTTTCAAAACAAGAAACCAAATTTGCAAATTCTTTGTAACTAGGATAAACTACTTGTTTAATCAATGCACTACTCGAATAGTCAACATCAAATTTCCCAGTGAATGATTTGCGGGTTACTAATTGGAGACCTCCGGACAAGGAGTTTGTCAAAGTTAATATTGATGGTTCTTACATTTCTTTCTCTAAAACGGGAAGTGTAGGATTAATCCTCAGAAATTTTGCAGGTAGTTGCTTAGGAGCAAAAGGTCTTCTCTTTGTGATGAGGAAGTGGATGAGGAATATGGGGGGTGAGTATTTTGAATGCAAAGCTTTGGAGGTAGTCAGAACTGGATGGAAGAGCTTGGAATCACAAAGGCAATTTTTGAACTGGACTGTGATAATGTTGTTAACTCCATAAATGGAGGTGAATTACAGGTTCATTGGTTCAATCAAAACTTAGTTCAAGTTATTAAAAGCAAATTTAGAAGTAGTAAATTTTGGTTTTGCAAATCTATCAATAGGCTTGCTAATAATGTTGCTCATGAGTTAGCCCAAAAGGCTGGACTACAGAGAGAAAATTTTTATTTATTAAACAATTTTCCAGATGATCTTATTTCTCTGGTCAAAAATGATATTTGTAATCCTTAATTCTTTCTAATAAATTTTTTGTTTAGTACCAAAAAAAAAGAGGTGAAAATGCATTTAATTCTTCCTTAACCTCTTCCCCGTGCATATGTTAACAGGACCTTTAGTTTTTTTAAACTATTTTCTAGGAATATCTATATTAAAATATAATAATACCCTTTCTCTTTTATTTTCTCTCACTTATTCGGATGACATGTTAACTTAAGATGTTCAGTCGAGGTGTTTATATAAAAGGCATAGAAAGTGCTAGATATATGAAAAATTTTGGGCAAAAACTTAGGCTTAGGGCCGTCGCCCTTCAAGCCCTATGATTTCGAAGTCACATGATGGACTAGATGTATTTTTCGATAAATCATTTCTTTCCACCAATATTGAAATGATCGAGCGACTTTGGTACATGTTAACCGAAACGAGACATGGAGAAAGTAAAAGAGAAAATGGGTCATTTGTCCAAAAAAGTTTAAAACACGGTTCCAATGGACAAGTAAAAAAAAATACGGGTGAAATAGCCAAAAAAAAAATAGCAAAGGATGGCTAGATTCATCGGCTTATACTTAAAAAATAGCAAGGATGAAGCTGGATGCATCTGTGTAAAATAAAAATAAGAAATTTTTTGAAAATGGACGGGATGAACTGGTTACATCCTCGCCTATTTTTAAATTTTTGTCCATTTAAACAATATCTTTTAATTTTTGGCTATTTAATGTATCAAAACCTAAGTGTCTTTTTCACCCGGGGAATTGTTGATTTTGGTCTTTTTGACCAATTTTGTGAAAGTAAAATAGCTAGTTGTTTAAATGTCATTAAGTAGTAAATTTCACAAACTTGGCAGGTAAGACTCAAATTCATTCGTTTAGCATCTCCAATAGAGTGTGCAAATATTTTTTTTTAAATGATACATAGTAGAAACTCCCCTTATTTAATAAACTCTCTTAAATAATATTTTTAGCCGGTCCCGATTCGGGGACAACGTGCCAAATTAATAATTCACAAAAATTATTAATTAATCAATTTTTGATTACCTATGTAGACCCATTTGAAATATAAATTAATAATTCACTATATATATATATAATACACTAATGTTTTATGAAGATTTCTTGAAAAATAAATCAATTGTCTTATGTTTTTTGTTAAAATCAATATCATATTGAGTTTGAATGTTAATTTTTTTCTTATCATCGTAAGAATTTCTAGTGTTGTTTCTCATAGCCAAGCGAGAAATTATTTAATGTAATTGCCGCTTTAACAACCTCATTTCGTGAAGAGGTATTGTAGAACTTTCATCATCTTCTTTTCCATCTTTATCAGTTCTCATAATGCTCTCAATTACATCTTCATTAGTTAACAATTGCGTAACTTCATTTTCTACCGAAATATTCAGGACATCTTGACATTCACTGAATTGCGTTACCCAACTTTTCGATCAAATTTTGCAAATCTTGGGTGATATCACCGTCTAACTATTCATCCGAATGGTCTAAGCCTATGTTATCTGTTGATCGAAGTTAAATTCATCCATAAGTTAATAAGATATTAATTAATATACAAATTAATAAGTATAAATTTATAGGTTAATTGATATCTCGCTTAATTAATAAATTCTGGTGGTCCCAACAACATTAATTTATAGAGTTTACAGTCGTATAAAACCATCTCTAATAGTTAGGTCCTACAAATTAGGAGGGATGAAATACTAAATATAAAGGTGTTAAAGAAAGTCTTAACTACACCTTCCGAATGACCCCTTACTAATTCCATGTCATCAATTTTATTTAAAAAAAAATAATTTTTAATACAAAATCATCCTAAAAATATTTATTTTTATGTTTATCCAAATTTAAAATATATAGCATAACCTTGACTATTGGGGATGGGAAAGAAGCGCTACTCTGTGCACTCGAGGGTGCACGTTCCATACCTTGTAATTTGCTGAGATTTAAATGGACGTTGTTCCCGTTATTTCGTAGTTTTGCAATTTCTTAAAATATTTACTCCCTCCGTACCACATATATAGGCGGAGGGGTCAAAATCTCTTAGATTAAGAAATTCTTTTGATTTCATAAATTTCTATGTTTTTTCCTGTTTTACCCTTAATTATATTCCCAATGTTAGAGACATACACTAAATGGTGATGATTCCCAAGCAAATAAATAAGGGTAATAGAAGTAAAAAATCGTTTTTAAATTTGGACTCCGCCTATATAGTGGTACAGGGAAAAATGAAAAATTCGCCTATATAATAGGTACGGAGGGAGTATTTAATATTTATTGAAATATCAAACGAGTATCTAGGTTTCTTTTCTTGATTTAATTTCTTGTCTCGTTAAACTCCTTATATCTACTATTTAATTGATGATTTCACAGTGTTAAAAGCAAAAAATAGATAATCATGTTTAGAATGTTAAACGGTTTTATCTTTTGAGCATATTCACCAGGCGCTCGTTCCACAAAAAATTGTGAGAATTTCCACTGTTGATTTCCTATTAATCCTTCTTATCCTCCTGGACCAGTAATTGATTCACTTGCATTCATTTAAACAACGAAAATCAAATCCGAACAAATCTCTCTTTTAGCTAATACATCAATTCATAATATGAAGATCATAATAAGTTTGAAGTTTTCATGTAAAATCCAACGAATGGGGATTTTCTAATATAGAATCTGAATTTGACTTAGCGTTATAATGCAAATCTCTTTTCAGTCGAAGGTGTAGTTACTTAAGCTACACCTAACGTTTTTCATGGAAAATAAAATAAAACCAAACCCAAAGTGACACAAAGAAACGAAGGAATAAAATATATAAAAGTTCGAGAATATAATAGGGAGACAGTTTTCTCAAAAGATCGAGTAGAACTCCAAACTTTCACGATGTATATATTCATTATTTCCTTAAATATTAAGTGATTAAATAGATAATGGAAAGTCTGTTTCGAATCCAGAAAAATAAGCAAGGTACGAATATGCACCCCGGTTAACATGGGGTGCACAAAGCCGCACTCTAAGGAAAGGGTTTTATCCGTAAAGTTTGTTAATAACCTCCAGTACAAGAACGTGGTCTGCAACATAACCAAATCTTGGCAGTCAAGTATTTCTTAAGTTAGGAAACAGGTAAGAGTCTAGACTTAGGACATAAATAGAACTTGGTCGGCAAGTATTATTCTTGGCCTGCAAGATCATCAAGTATAAATAGGTTGGTTTTCTGTAGAGGTAAATACACAGTTTTGTGAGAGTCTTTCTTTAGTCGGAGGTTTACACAATATTGAGAGTTCTACTCTTGTAAGGGTTGTGTGACTAGAGAGAAACGTAAGGGGCTAAGGGTTCTTGTATTTGTTCTTCAACTCTTATAATAGAGGTATCATCATTCTACGGTGGGACGTAGGTACGCCGAACCACTATAAATCCTGTGTTCTATTTTGCTTTCGTTATTCTTTGTTTGATTGCTTTCCTGTTAGTTGTCTGTGTGTGCTCTTTGTTCCTGTGTGAAAGAACCTAGTAAGACCACAACAAGTGGCATCAGAGCCAGCTTATCTGGTTCTTTTTACTCGAGGATCAAGGAAGTTTTAGTCATGGTAAGAGATGACGGGACCATTAGGAGAATCAGGATCAGTACCAACAGCAGCAAAAAACTACAACAACAAAGTATGCGACCATGAGGATCGATGTGGAGAAGTTTAACGGAAGGAAAGATTTTGGACTTTGGCAAGTTCAAATTAAGGATGCGCTGATTCAACAAGGTTTGCATAAAGCCTTGAAGGAAAACAGCATGCGCAGATATGATGAGATGATGAATGGGAAGAATATGGGACGGGCTTGTGCTGCAATTCGTTCGTGTTTAGCCAAAGAGGTCATGTACAATGTTATGTCTGAAAAGTCTGCAAAATCTTTGTGGACAAAATTGGAGGGTTTGTACATGACAAAGTCTCTCACAAGTAGATTGTTTCACAAGAAACAAATGTATCGATTCCTATTCAAAGAAGGTACGTATGTTAACGAGCATAATAATAGTTTCAATAAGTTGATGATTGAATTGACTAATGTTGGAGAAGTTGTTAAAGACGAAGATCAAGATATGCTACATCTATGCTCTTTTCCAGATACATATGATACATTGATACAAAGTACACTGGCATCAACGGATACTATCAAACTAGATGACGTAATTGCTGCATTATTAAGTGATGAGTTAGTAAGAAGGATGCAATGGAAAGTGATCAAGTTTGTAGGGTTATATGTAAACAATGGGAAGAATGGGACAAAACCTGGAAAGAACAAATCCAAGTTTAAGGGAAAAACCAAAGGGAAGTCTGAATGTTATTGGTGTCATGAAAAAGGGCACTGGAAGAGATTTTGTCCTAAGGAGAATCGTGAGTTAAATTCACAAGAAGCAATAGATGAAGAAGGTTCTGAAACAGGAGAAGTACTGACGGTTACATGTGGTGATCATCATGAAGTCTGGATTTTTGATTATGCTTGTTCTTATCATATGAGTCCAAATAAGGACTGGTTTACTTCTTATGAATCCGTAGGAGGTGGTACTGTACTACTTGGTAATAATTATGCTTATGGTGTAGTTGGGATTGGAACAATTAAGATCAAAAATCATGAAGGTAAAGTACACACTTGTTTATGGGTAAAAATCGTTTCTGCTGATTTCGGTAATTTCGGTGGGTGAGTGGCTTGGTTCAAACCCTAAACAAATGTGCTGCACGTGAGCACTTTATAGATTCGAGAGATCAATGCAGTACAAGTCCGGCCCTAAACCAAGAAATGGCCGTTCCAGACTTGCTTCGGTCACAAAGTGGAGGAGAAGGGTTGATTTGGGGAGGGAAGCAAGAAAGGTGTTGAGGAGAGTAGTATCTCGATAAACATCGAGAAAGTGAAAGCTTAGGAAGCTTGCAAGAGATGAAAGCTTTTAGGAGAGCTTGCAAAGTTGCCTTTACGAGTGTAAGTGTAGTATATTTCTCTGACCGAGACTTGTTGTCTGGTGGAAATAGGTAAGACCTATTTATACAAGTCGAGATTGAAACGTACCCTGGCCTCATGAAGGAAGAGAGTAAAGGGTGAAATAATGGGAGGAGGTGGTAACCGCATGGTTTAATGGTGAAAAACGTTTTCACCCATTATTTCCTCTTTTATTTGACCGCTTTATTCCTATTCACGCTTTCTTAATTTGTGGCGTAGTGTACGCTGCATCTTTGTGACCACAAACCAAAACCCTAAAGAAGCATCCCAGGTTTTGTGTTGATATCTGGATTGGTTGCGCCTTGAGTGCAAGTGGTGCTGCTAATGGCGTGTGTGGCATGTGCCAATGGCATGTGCGGAATGCCTTGGTGGTAGGTTGCACGGTTTGCAAGTTAGGCTACCCAGCGTGTGTGTTTGGCATGTGCCAATGGCACGTCGGCCATGTTGACCTGGTCGCAAGTCTTCCAAGCCTAGGGCGCTATATTTGGCGTGTGCCAATGGCATAGCGGCTTGGAATATGGCTTGCGGCACGTGTTGGCATGTGCGGCCATGTTGACCTAGTTGCAAGTTTTGCAAGCCTAGGGCGCTATATTTGGCGTGTGCCAATGGCATAGCGACTTGGAATATGGCTTGCGGCACGTATTGGCATGTGCCAATGGCATGTGCGGCCATGTTGACCTAGTTGCAAGTCTTGCAAGCCTAGGGCGCTATATTTGGCGTGTGCCAATGGCATAGCGACTTGGAATATGGCTTGCGGCACGTATTGGCATGTGCCAATGGCATGTGCGGCCATGTTGACCTAGTTGCAAGTCTTGCAAGCCTATGTCGCTATATTTGGCGTGTGCCAATGGCATAGCGACTTGGAATATGGCTTGCGGCACGTATTGGCATGTGCGGCCATGTTGACCTAGTTCAAGTCTTGCAAGCCTAGGGCACTATATTTGGCGTGTGCGAATGGCATAACGACTTGGAATATGGCTTGCGGCACGTATTGGCATGTGCGGCCATGTTGACCTAGTTGCAAGTCTTGCAAGCCTAGGCGCTATATTTAGCGTGTGCCAATGGCATAGCGACTTGGAATATGGCTTGCGGCACGTATTGGCATGTGCCAGCTGGCATGTGCGGCCATGTTGACCTAGTTGCAAGTCTTGCAAGCCTAGGGCGCTATATTTGGCGTGTGCCAATGGCATAGCGACTTGGAATATGGCTTGCGCCACGTATTGGCATGTGCCAATGGCATGTGTGGCCATGTTGACCTAGTTGCAAGTCTTGCAAGCCTAGGCGCTATATTTGCGTGTGCCAATGGCATAGCGACTTGGAATATGGCTTGAGGCACGTATTGGCATGTGCCAATGGCACGTGCGGCCATGTTGACCTGTTGCAAGTCTTGCAAGCCTAGGGCGCTATATTTGGCGTGTGCCAATGGCATAGCGACTTGGAATATGGCTTGCGCACGTATTGGCATGTGCCAATGGCACGTGCGGCCATGTTGACCTAGTTGCAAGTCTTGCAAGCCTAGGGCACTATATTTGGTGTGTGCCAAAGGCATAGCGGCTTGGAGATTTGGCATTGTTGCCATGGTGTGCGATATGCGGCTTGGTTTGGCATGGTTGCCATGGGTGCGCAGTGCGGCTTGGTTTGGCATTGTTGCCAATGATGCGCTGAGTGCGGCTGGTTTGGCATTCTTTGCCATGGTGCACGAGAGTGCGGCTTGGTTTTGGCATGGTTGCCATGATGCGCGGAGTGCGGCTTGGTTTGGCATGGTTGCCATGGTGCGCGAGTGCGGCTTGGTTTGGCATTGCTGCCATGGTGCGCGAGAGTGCGGCTTGGTTTGGCATGGTTGCCATGGTGCGCGAGAGAGTGCGGCTTGGTTTGGCATTCTTGCCATGGTGCGCGAGTGCGGCTTGGTTTGGCATTCTTTGCCATGGTGCGCAGAGTGCGGCTTGGTTTGGCATTCTTTGCCATGGTGCGCGAGAGTGCGGCTTGGTTTTGGAATTAGGGTTACGTGTTGAAAACCCTAACCGGTATTTTGAAAAAATACCCTATTAATTATTTACACACTGAGTTAAATGCTCTTAGTTAATGTGTTGTGGGTAACACTAGGTCATGGGGTTTTTATGATTTTACCCCTTGTTTAAAACACCATCAACATTAAGTCCCTGTAGATCGGAGCAGGGGGCTTTGTTGCGGGGTAAGCATAAGATGGTGACAAACTATCAACGGCAAACCGTAAAGAGAATTGAGGAGGCTTATCGACCTTTTATAAATAGGATGGAATCCTTGCTTACAGTAGTTTGCACAAATCGGGAGGTGGCACAATTGGTGGGCTAGGTCCCGACTTGGGCGACGTTGGGAAGTTGGCGTGAGTTGGGAACCGAGTTGGCTAGCTGGTGGACCGGCGCAAAGTGTAGAAGCCGTGTGCTTGCCGGGTCGGTGCAATTGGTGGGGCCGGGTGCAGCTTGGACGACGTTGGGAAGTTGGCGTGAGTTGGGAAGCCGAGTTGGCTAGGCTGGTGGGACCGGCGCGAAGTGTAGAAGCCGTGCGTGCTTGCGGGCGTGACTTGGGCGGCATTGAGAAGTCGCAATTGGTGCAGACCAGGTCAATTTGGAAACCATGCTTGCGGCGTGACTTGGCGGCATTGGGAAGTCGCACCCTTTGCGGGCCCGTTTCTTACACGCGTGATTTTGGTAAAAGGGAAATCCTTCCCTATTTCAAAGTCTTTCACGCCTATATATATATATATATATAAAGCCCCTTTTTCCCCATTCTGCGCTTTATTCTTTCCTCTTTTCATACTAGCGGCAAAGAGAAACCAGCTTCCAGGTATGTCTTCGAGTACTTCTCTTCTCTTTTTTTTTTTTTTTTTGGGTACGATTATGTGTCAGGGAGATAACTTCGCCTTTCTTCGTTTGTTTTGTGCGAGACATCTTATTACCAAATTGTTATGAAGGAATTCGATAAGATGTTACCTGAACCAAATTTCACTTCGTCGAAGGATGCTCATAATTCCAAGCCGAACATAGATGATGAATTCTTCACTATAGCCCTCGCCCCTGCTCGGAAGAATCACCAGGTTTCGTGCCGATTTTGCTAACCGGTGGTGAGGATGACATGAAGACACGTTCGGTTCGCCCAGAGAGCACCATTCGGTTCTGTCTTCATAAATGGGTATATTCCTCTTCCAACATGGACTTCGAGGATGTGTCAAAGTCCATTGCGTTCTTTTGACGGATGGGTTGAGTTCATGGTGAGCGAGGATCGTATAAATACCAACTTGACTCGAGCGCAGGTCATTGATGTGTCAAGACTTGATAAATCTCCAGTTAGGAAGGACATCCCGTGCTTGTTGCTTTCATCTCCGGATGGTGTTCGGAAACCCATACAATCATATGTAGATGGGGTGAGATAACTTTCTCCTTGGAGAGTGTGGCTCTCTTGCTGAATCTTCCCAGAATCGGGAACCTTAGAATCCAATTATGCGAAAGTGAGGTGAAGATGCGGGATGACCTGGCCGCTAAGTTGGGGGATTTAGCTCGGAAAGACTCCATTGCGAAGTCGAAGGATTCCCGCAGGAAAGAGGATGAAAGGTGCCCTTACGGTTGGTGGATATCTCAATGGTTTCGGACGAGTTGGAGCCTGAAGCAAAGCGTGATCTTCATGTCGCAAAGCATTTTTGGCTCTGGGTTATCCAGAGACATTTTTGATGACTGGTTCCGGCAAGAAAGGAATAAGACTGAGAGTGTTAGAGATTCTTTGTGAAGTTGGCAAAGGGTGAAGTTCTTCCCATTGGCAAGCTATTCCTTGGTTCCCTGTATGTGCATCTGGATCACCTAGTTGCGAACATGCAAGTTTCGAATGGTTTCATGAAAGTGGATTCATATGTGCACGTTGCTTTTCTGCAAGTCTGGCTATGGGAGCACTTCGAGAAGTATGCTCCGAAACCGCTGCCTTCACTTCCCGTGAGTTGGGGGGGGCTCTCGAATTCTTCGATGGGTGAACAGGCA
Source organism: Papaver armeniacum (assembly GCA_023531295.1). Taxonomy (NCBI): domain Eukaryota; kingdom Viridiplantae; phylum Streptophyta; class Magnoliopsida; order Ranunculales; family Papaveraceae; genus Papaver; species Papaver armeniacum. The sequence continues at coordinate 88,530 of JAJJWW010004914.1, forward strand.
TCCAAGAGTTGGCGTGAGCTTGGTTAGTTTTCTTGATAAGTTGCATGAAATCAATTTTCATCCATGGGGGCCGATCCATAAGTCAGTGATTCATATGGACACCTTTGCTTCGCTCCGCTCACGTCTTTGTCTTCGATGACGATTTGAGTGTTGGTGAAAACTCCGTTCATTGTGAGCTGCTCGCCTGGTTATATACCGTCTTTCTTCGTAGGATCTTTCCAGATAGCCGCTTATAATATTGATCGTGCTGCTCGTCACATGGGTTTCGATCAAGGGGTGCCTCTTGTTTCGGGCCAGGTGATCCCTAAAGAATCATTGCGCTGTCTCCCTTGACGCTGTCGGTGTCCTTAAGCCGGAGTATCCGTCTTTCCTTCTTTCAAATGGGAAGAGTAACTTCGACGACCTTTGGCTATAATGAGTTTTGGTGCAACGAGTTTACTATGATCCGAGATTTTGTGAATAACGTGGTGGAAAACGTTCGTTGCAAACCTTCCCTGCAGATTCGAAGGAGTATCCAATGTTGAGAGATCCAGCGAAAGTTGCCTAGCAATTGGAAAGCCCCGAGGCCAAGGAACGGAGAACGAAGAACCGTCTTTGGCGGGTTCGGACGGTTTCACAAGATCCTCCCACGACTCTTGTGTCTTTCAGTTCTTCCAATAACCAGGTATGTGTCGCCTCTTCATTGGTTTGTCTCAAAACACGTGAATTTTCGGTGAGAATATGTGTCTTGTTTCCTCCAGGTATTTCGGTAGTGTTAATGCTTTCGCTGCCCTTGCGTTGCCCAGGAGGCGACGGTTTCTTCAAGGAATTCCGTCGGCACTGAGCCTACTCATAGCGGTAATGAGTCGGAGAAAGAAGAAAGTTCAACAAGCGAGAGTGATTCCTCGGCAAAGACTGGTTCTTCTTCGGGAAGTGGTTCGGTGAGTTTCGCGCTTCTTTTCTTTCTTCTTCTTCTGTTTCTTCTTTTGAAAAATGTCTAACTCAAGTTTGCAGGAGGAATCCGGTTCGGAGGACGATTCTGGGGTGGAGTCACACGAAAACTTGCCTTTGGTGACCGCCGGTGACTTGGAGATGGGAGTTAGCCAATTGCCGGCACGTACGTGGTTCAAACGGTGGATGATTCTCTCGATGGTTGTTGCCGTAGACATGGAAGAAGACCCTTTGCGAGTCGTGAGTCCACTTGCAGGCGCCATTTTTGATCCCCGTACTTGGTTCCTTATCGAGGTCATGTCTTTGGTTGGCGGCTTCAACGTGCCGGCTAAGCATGAGGCGTTGTACACCAGAATCTGGGAGAAGCACGGACATATGGCTACAAACAAGAAAGTTACTAGTCGATTTGCGCTGGTTAAGCGTGTGGAAGAGGCTTTATCTTCCATTGAGGATATGCGTGAGGTAACTGGTCACACCGTTTCTGAAGACATTATTGCCGACTGGGAGCACCATCGCGACGTGTGCGTAGAAAAGGAGTTTAATACTTCGTGGTTTGTCGAAGGCCTTGCCGAGATCCAAAAGTTGAAAGATGCAGCAATCGAAAGCCTTTCCGCCGAGGAGATTGCACGACAGGAGATGGAACTCGAAAAGCTTTCCAAGATGTTGACTATGAAGAGAGCGGCTCTTGAGGACGCAAAGTTGACTTTTTCCAAGAAGAGCAGACTTCTGTTGGACGATTTTCCTTGAACGTTTTTCTGTTAAACTTTCATTTAGGTTCTTTTTTTTTTGAAAGACATATTGGATGTCTGGTTCAAAACTTGACCTTTGATAGACAACTGGTAGCTTTTTAGGGTATTGGATTATTTCTGGGATGAATGGTTTTGGTAATATGACTCTGATTATGTTTTGGGAAAAGAATATTGCTTTTATGAAAGTGTGTGCTAGCAATAGGCACAAGACTCAGTAGCATGACGGTTTTACTAAAAACCTAAAAATAGATTGTATATCTTGCCCAGCCTGAATTTACTCACTTCATAGGTTTTGCGAACACGCCCCTCTCCATGTAAAAAGGCGGTTCTTTGCTGGTGGCTTTGCTGGTAGCATCCCGGTAAGTCCCCAGTCATCGGTAGCTTCTTCGACGAGTCCCAGGTTTTCGGTGTAGTTTTAACAAGCGATAACTTAGGGTTGCTTGAAGTCGGACCGGGTCGCAAGTCCCCAATCGCTGGTAGCATCTTCAACGAGGCCCAGGTTTTCGGGTGTAGTTTACTGGCGGTAACCGGGTCGTCGGCAGTTGATTCGGATCGAGTCGCTTTCCCCTACCATCTTGACATCCGGGTCAAGAACGATATCGACAAAGTCGATATTGTAGCCGATAGATCGATCCTCCCATTGTGGTCGCCAACCGTTTATGGGTAAAAATCGTTTCTGCGATTTCGGTAATTTCGGTGGGTGAGTGAGAAAGCTGGTTCAAACCCTAAACAAATGTGCTGCACGTGAGCACTTTATATATTCGAGAGATCAATCCGTACAAGTCCGGCCCTAAACCAAGAAATGGCCGTTCCATACTTGCTTCGGTCACAAAGTGGAGGAGAAGGGTTGATTTGGGGAGGGAAGCAAAGAAAGGTGTTGAGGAGAGTAGTATCTCGACTTGTATCGAAAGTGAAAGCTTAGGAAGCTTGCAAGAGATGAAAGCTTTTAGGAGAGCTTGCAAAGTTGCCTTTACGAGAGTGTAAGTGTAGTATATTTCTCCAGGACCGAGACTTGTTGTCTGGTGGAAATAGAGTAAGACCTATTTATACAAGTCGAGATTGAAACGCACTGGCCTCATGAAGGAAGAGAGTAAAGGGTGAAATAATGGGAGGATGTGGTAACCGCATGGTTTAATGGGTGAAAACGTTTTTCACCATTATTTCCTCTTTTATTTGACCGCTTTATTCCTATTCACGCTTTCTTAATTGTGAGCGTAGTGTACGCTGCATGCTGTGACCGCCAAACCAAAACCCTAAAGAAGCATCCCCCAGTTTTGTGTTGATATCTCGTTGGTTGCGCCTTGAGTGCAAGTGGTGCTGCTAATGGCGCGTGTGGCATGTGCCAATGGCATGTGCAGAATGCCTTGGTGGTAGGTTGCACGGTTTGCAAGTTAGGCTACCAGCGTGTGTGTTTGGCATGTGCCAATGGCACGTACGGCCATGTTGACCTAGTCGCAAGTCTTGCAAGCCTAGGGCGCTATATTTGGCGTGTGCCAATGGCATAGCGACTTGGAATATGGCTTGCGGCACGTATTGGCATGTGCCAATGGCATGTGCGACCATGTTGACCTAGTTGCAAGTCTTGCAAGCCTAGGGCGCTATATTTGGCGTGTTGGTAGGCCTCGAAAGTGTATGTAAATTTATGGCCTACGGTGATAACCGCAAGTGCACGGCGTCTATCGGAGACGGCAAGTACGGGTCGATCCACGAGACAAGGGGTGCTTTCAATGATCTAAGGCTTGGCTTTAAACTGAATTCCAAAGTGACAAGGTAACAACAGAGTGTAACATAGATGATTTGTTGCCGATACGGCTGAGATGTAATGGTGTGAACCTAAAATGAACTACAAATGGTGACAATGGGATACTAAGGTCTTTGATTCCACCACTAACCTACACTATGCCTTCAACTCATGGTATGATTCTTATCCTTATGACGAGAGAAGGAGAGGTGTCAATTACGCCCCTATGTCTAAGGTGTTTCTCCACTTGATAATTTTGATCACAACAGAGGTATTCATCCTAAGTATTAACTCGTCGACTAAAGTACAACTAACTTGAGGATAAACAATAGTCTAATTAAGCTCAAGTTGTAGCATAATCAACTCAGAGGTGTTCTAACTACAATGCATATAGGGCATGCACTGTGAGAGCTAAGGGTTGACAAGCTAAGATCAAATTTCATCTTAAAAATAGTTAAGCATTCAAGAAAACATATGGAGTATGAGACACACAGTGAGAGGTTAGGGTTTCATCTAAACCTTAGCAACTTGATTTACAACATCATAAAAACACAAAATAAACCTAATTGACTGCACTGGCTAATCCAGGCGTGCCTTCTACATCCATAGAACACTCCTATTTATACATGCAAAGTTTCCCCAAAATACCTAACCCTAATTCAATTAAAATAAAAATTAAATTAATAAAAACTCGAACCCATACTCTGAATCTGCTTCCTCTTCTTGTCACATCGTCCTTAGCAACTCCCTCGATTGATAGATGAGCAACCCTAACTCTAGTCATCTTTAACCTAGCCTCTAGGGTGGAGAAGCTATGAAATAGATGACTCGAGAAAGAGTGATGGAGTAGGTGGCTATGGAGTTGTTGTTTGATGTCGGGGAAGGTGATGATGGAGGCGGTAAGGGCTGCTGGTCGGGTGAAGGAGGTCTGTGACGAGGGGAAGGGAAGGAGAGGAGCGAGCTACTCTCTCTGCTGTTGTCGGGTAAGGGAAGAAAAAGAAATGAGTTAGGGTTTTGGTTAATGGGAATATATAGGGCTCTTCGGTGTGAGGCGGGTATAGCGAGAAATGATGAGAAGGCATCAGCGGCGTCGGATGAAGAGCAGACGAGATCCGAACGGCTACGGATATATGCATCTTCGGTGTTGAGCGGGAGCGTATGGCGATGGTTGATGTGCTAGGTGGAGCGACCGTTGGATGTAGGCGAGGAAGATCTCAATGGCTCGAGTGAGCGAGCTCGGATCCCGGGTCGCAGGTCGGGTCTAGCTCAAGGTCATGTCTTCCTTGTTGGGTTGCAAGCGATTGCGCGCGGACTTTGGCTATCTCGCTCCATAGATGCTCGACTCCAATTCTTTGCTCTTTTGCTCCTCGTTTCTCCGAGCTTTATTTATTACCTAAAAACACAAAATTAATTAATACAAATATTTATTCTTGAAAACAAGGAAAACACAGAATCTGGGATAATATCTGATTTCTAAGCGCAAAAGATGAGTAAAATGCCAATAAAAAGGTGTATATATATGCACTATTTGGCACTCATCACGTGTGCCAATGGCATAGCGACTTGGAATATGGCTTGCGGCACGTATTGGCATGTGCCAATGGCACGTGCGGCCATGTTGACCTAGTTGCAAGTCTTGCAAGCCTAGGGTGCTATATTTGGCGTGTGCCAATGGCATAGCGACTTGGAATATGGCTTGCGGCACGTATTGGCATGTGCCAATGGCATGTGCGGCCATATTGACCTAGTTGCAAGTCTTGCAAGCCTAGGGCGCTATATTTGGCGTGTGCCAATGGCATAGCGACTTGGAATATGGCTTGCGGCACGTATTGGCATGTGCCAATGGCATGTGCGGCTATGTTGACCTAGTTGCAAGTCTTGCAAGCCTAGGGCGCTATATTTGGCGTGTGCCAATGGCATAGCGACTTGGAATATGGCTTGCGGCATGTATTGGCATGTGCCAATGGCATGTGCGGCCATGTTGACCTAGTTGCAAGTCTTGCAAGCCTAGGGCGCTATATTTGGCGTGTGCCAATGGCATGGCGACTTGGAATATGGCTTGCGGCACGTATTGGCATGTGCCAATGGCATGTGCAGCCATGTTGACCTAGTTGCAAGTCTTGCAAGCCTAGGACGCTATATTTGGCGTGTGCCAATGGCATAGCGACTTGGAATATGGCTTGTGGCACGTATTGGCATGTGCCAATGGCACGTGCGGCCATGTTGACCTAGTTGCAAGTCTTGCAAGCCTAGGGCGCTATATTTGGCGTGTGCCAATGGCATAGCGACTTGGAATATGGCTTGCGGCACGTATTGGCATGTGCCAATGGCACGTGCGGCCATGTTGACCTAGTTGCAAGTCTTGCAAGCCTAGGGCGCTATATTTGGCGTGTGCCAAAGGCATAGCGGCTTGGAGATTTGGCATTGTTGCCATGGTGTGCGATATGCGGCTTGGTTTGGCATGGTTGCCATGGTGCGCGAGTGCGGCTTGGTTTGGCATTGTTGCCAATGATGCGCAAAGTGCGGCTTGGTTTGGCATTGTCTTTGCCATGGTGCGCAGAGTGCGGCTTGGTTTGGCATGGTTTCCATGATGCGCAGAGTGCGGCTTGGTTTGGCATGGTTGCCATGGTGCGCGGAGGGCGGCTTGGTTTGGCATTGCTGCCATGGTGCGCGAGTGCGGCTTGGTTTGGCATGGTTGCCATGGTGCGCGAGAGTGCGGCTTGGTTTGGCATTCTTTGCCATGGTGCGCAAAGTGCGGCTTGGTTTGGCATTCTTGCCATGGTGCGCAGAGTGCGGCTTGGTTTGGCATTCTTGCCATGGTGCGCAGAGTGCGGCTTGGTTTTGGAATTAGGGTTATGTGTTGAAAACCTAATCTGGTATTTTAAAAAAATACCCCTATTAATTATTTACACCTGAGTTAAATGATCTTAGTTAATGTGTTGTGGGTAACACTAGGTCATTGGGTTTTACGATTTTACCCCTTATTTAAAAAACACCATCAACAACACTTTATCTGGGGTAAGGCATATTCCTGATTTAAAGAAAAATTTGATATCACTTGGTACTTTAGAGTCCAAGGGTTATCGTATTGTAATGGAAGGTGGATTTACAAAGGTTTTTAATTCAGATTCTAAAGTGGTGATTCAAGCTAAGAGAGAAAGAAATTTATATTTCTTACAAGGAGGAACTGTGGTAGATGGAGTTTATGTTGGAGTCGAAAATAATGAAGATTCTAGTATTTCGAAACTTTGGCATATGCGGCTGGGGCATATAAGTGAGAAAGGACTAGAGATTTTGTGCAAGCAAGGTTTGCTTGACAAACTTAAGAAAGCTAAACTAGATTTCTGTGAACACTGTGTTTATGGAAAACAACATAGGGTGAAGTTTGGTAAAGCAATCCATCGTACTAAGAGTATTGTGGATTACATACATACTGATGTATGGGGTCCTTCTAAGGAAGTATCCAAAGGAGGAAGGAGGTACTTTGTCACTTTTATCTACAATTTCTCAAGGAGAGTATGGTTGTATGGTATGAAGAAAAAAATGAAGTTGTCGAAATTTTTAAGATATGGAAGACTATGATAGAAACCCAGACAGACAAGAAGGTGAAGAGACTACGGTCTGATAATGATGGGGAATACAAGAACGACCCACTAAAGGAGTATTGTCAAAGTGCATGCATAGTTAGACATTGGACAGTGAGAAAGACACCTCAACAAAACGGGGTAGAGGAGCGGATGAATCGTACCCTTATGGAGAGAGCACGATGCATGTTATCCAACGCTTGTTTTGGGTAAAGAATTTTGTCAAGCGATAAATATGGCGTGCTACCTCATTAATAGATCACCATCGGTTGCTATTGAGTTGAAGACACCTATGGAGGTATGGTCAGGTGCTAATCATGATTCCATTAGAGTTTTTGGATGCCCGGCTTACTATCATGTTCGAGAGAGTAAGTTAGATCCTAGAGCGAAGAAGGCCATATACATTGGAGTTGAAGATCGAGTCAAGGGTTACAAGTTGTGGTGCGATGAAAGTCACAAAGTTGTTATTAGTAGGGATGTTACTTTTGACGAAAAATCTTTGTTACACCCTAGCAAAGAAACTATAACTCAGGTGGAGGTTGATACTCAGGTGGAGGTAAATAATGGTGAATTTGGGGAGGAAAAAGAAATTCCTCAAATTTATTCTACATCTCAAGAAGATGCAGTTGAGGAGGAGGTTCAAGATGAAGAATCTCAGCAATAACAAGATGTTATTTCTTTAGCAAACAATAGAGAACTACGCAACAGGAAGCCACCAGCATGGATGAATGATTATGTAGCATTTGCTTTTATGGCTTATGGAGATAAGCCATGCACTTTTCAAGAGGCGATGAAAGACTCCAATGTTGAAGAATGGCAAGCAGCTACGGAAGAAGAAATGAATTATCTACACAAGAATGAAACTTGGGAACTAGTAAAGTTTCCTAAGGGTAGTAAAGCAATTGGTTGCAAGTGGGTGTTTGTGAAGAAAGAAGCAATTCCGGTACAAATAGCATACGGTATAAGGCACGTTTGGTAGCTAAAGGTTATGCACAAAGGAAGGTGTTGATTACAATGAAATATACTCTCAGTTGTAAGACACACTTCAATCCATTACCTTGTTAGCTATAGTGGGATCTATGACATGGAGTTAGAGAAACTCGATGTCAAAACAGCGTTCTTACATGTTACTTTGGAAGAGGACATTTATATGTCACGGCCCAAGGATATGTTGTTTCGAGTAAAGAAGAATATGTATGCAAATTAAAGAAATCATTGTATGGGCTCAAGAAATCGCCTAGACAATGGTATAAGAGATTTGATACATTTATGAAGGAACAAGGGTTCACATATAGTCTTTATGACAGTTGTGTGTATACAAAGAAGTTACAAGATGGTTCTTTAATTTTTCTACTCCTTTATGTGGATGATATGCTCATTGCTGCGAAGAGCATGTTTGATATTGAGAGGTTAAAATCTCAATTAAGTAAGGAGTTTGAAATGAAGGATTTGGGGGCTGCTAAGAAGATACTTGGAATGGAAATTCAAAGAGACAGGAAAAATGGCAGATTGCGTCTTACAGAGATAATATCTAAAAAAGTTCTAGAAAGGTTTGGTGTACAAGATTCAAAACCCATGAGTCTACCTTCGAGTGGACATTTGAAATGTCAGTGAAGATGAAGCCAAGTACTGCAGCTGATGAAGAGTACATGTATCGTGTTCCATATGCAAGTGCAGTTGGCAGATTAATGTATGCAATGGTTTGTACTCGACCAGACATTACACATGCAGTTGGTGTTGTTAGCAGATTTATGGCAAATCCAGGTGTTGATGGTGGATTTTCATTTAAGGTTAAAATTGTAAAAACCGAGAAAATCATGCGCTGACATCTTGTAAAATATAAAGCCATTAATAAGTGTTGGATACTCCTTCACTTTACTAATTCACCTAGAATGGAGCATGTGGCAACAATCCCATTCTGTAAATGCACGAAATTCATCCAGGTTGGAGCATGTAGCAACAATCCCATATACCCTGTGAATTTCTAGCATTATTAATTAATGCGCAATCAGCCTTGTATTTCTGTACTCATTATCGGTGCGGCATGACGGACCGAGTGTTGCTCTTACGGGGCAACACGAACCTCCAAGCATTATAATTAAACCATGTACGAAATACCCGTACAGCGACTCTCGGTGTGTTATACTAGCCCGATTGAGCCCCTCTCGGTGTGTTATACTAGCTCAGATGGAGCATCCGGACTGGCCGTATCGATCGGATATAATCACGATCATCCAAATCCACAAGCATGATTGGATGACCCAGATCAATTCCATCACCCCCAAGCGGTATAGAATATCCTTTGCCAGAACCAACGCGGACGCATGGTCGACCTCCCCAAAATATTGGCCTATCTTGCCAAAAACGTCCAAACCAGAGCGTATGGACGGAAAACCCTAAATTAGGGTTTGCGGCATATTACATGTGTCGCAAAACAGTCTCAACCATCCATCTTTGCGGGTATAGATGGAGGGTGTAGATGTAGATTCAAAGGGCCCGAGCATGTCAACACAATCACCGTGGCCCGCCTACATACCCGACCAATCGGTCGGGACCAACCATGGTTGGTTATCCCAATCCGTACGCCGAGATAAAGCATGGTCGCACGGCCTTGAAACCCAAAATTAGGGTTTTGAGCATCACGAGCGTGCATCTTCTCGGCACGAATGGAGGGTCCAAGATTAGATTAAGCGGTCCGGTCCATACCAAAGCATGACCACCGTGGACCCATCTATCCCCTCACCCGTCCCGGCCAAGGCATATCATGCTGGTTATTCCAAAACGCGCGCCCAAACTAGCATGGTCACACCTCCCAAACCGCAACCGATCTCGACCGCTCAACTTCGCGGACGATTTGGATGGCTCGAGATCACGTTTTCATGGGATATTTAGGTATATGCGTGAACACTGACCTACCACCTTCACACCAGACCGATCGGCCAAGACCGACCAAGATTGGTAATCTTGAAACGTGCGCCGAAATGGGCATGTCGCGCGACTCTTGCGGCTTGCTTTGGTTTTGTCACAAATTGATCTCGACCACTCAACTTCACCGGACGAATTAAGTGGCCCGGATCATACTTTCGTGAGGTAATGGGTATAGGCGCCTACACCGTCATGCCGTCAACACGCATGTACGGTCGGCTGGCCAAAGTCATATCCCAAGTGGGATTCGACCCCGGCTGAAGAGGATGCTTGCGCACCTCTTCTAAAGCCCTAATTCCACCAACGGTCGCAGATGAGTGTCTCAAAGATCATCTCGTCCGTCCAACTTCACCGTCTTGGTTATACAACCCACAGTCGGGAGTTAACTGGTCGGTGAGGCGTCATGGTAATCACCACCCATCACTCTGCCACACCGGGATGCGGTTTTTGCATAAAATACACATGATACTTCACAAGTATCAACTTCCTGAATAACGCAGTTATTCAATTCAGCATTACATGCTACCTTTCGTGGATCCACGATCCACACACTCGAGACATCAATCATGTCACAAACTGGGGATACATACGGGGTATTGGTATGGCGGTTCATAAGCGTGCGGCACAGGCAACGCGCCATCACAAGAACGTGTCGAAGTCATGGACGGTTAGAGATGACGGGAGAAGTGGGCAAGACTGGTCGTGTAAACCAACACACACCTCCACTACTCCATCACTCCACTTCCTCCACTTCCCACGAGAGATGTGAATAAGGCTCAAATGACTTGTATAAATAGATTCTCCTACCTATTTTCCAACACAGGGAGAAAAACAGGAGACAAGAGAAACAAAACAAATCCAGACAAAAAACAGAAACCAAGTGTTAATACAAAACAGGGCCCGATAGCTTGCATCCTGTAAGTCGGTATGACTTTCTCGTTACAAGTCATAAGCAAGCCAACACCTTCACAATCTCAACACCTTCTTCGCTTCCCTCACTAAGATCAACCCCATCTCCTTCACTTTGTGACCGAAACAAGTCTGAACGACCATTTCTTGGTTTAGGCCGGACTTGCGCTGATTGATTTCGAATCTACAAGCACTCACCGCAAATGCATTTGTTTAGGGGTTTAGATTCATTCCTCATCCCACACCCCAAATTACCAAATCCGGCAGGAATAGTTTTCACCCATAAACACCAGGGAAACAACATTGGCAAGCTGTAAAGGGTATATTAAGATACCTAAAAGGAACAGTAGATGTTGGTTTGGTTTACCAACAAGTTACTAATGAAGAACCTAAAGTCTGTGGGTATGTAGATGCTGATTATGGTGGAGATGTTGATCGTTCTGGTCAACAAACTGGATATGTATTTACTTTGGCCGACAGTCCTATAAGTGGAGGTCTTGTTTACAATCAGTTGTAGCTCAATCAACAACAGAGGCTGAACTGATAGCTATAAATGAGGCCATAAAGGAAGCGATTTGGCTTAAAGGATTGGTTAAATTTTTTGGAGTCAAACAAGAATGCATAAATGTGCATTGTGATAGTCAGACTGCCATAGCATTGTTGAAGCATGAAGATTTTCACGGAAGGGAAAAGCATATCAACATTCGGTATCATTCTGCGAGAGAAAATATAGAAGGTGGAGAATTTTCAGTACAAAAAATTCACACGGAGGACAATCCTGCGACATGCTGACAAAGGTGGTACCATTGAGTAAGTTCAAACATTGTTTGAACTTAATCAATACTTTATCAGTGTAGGCACCGTAAGGTGCAAGGTGGTGGAATGATATACGTGAAGAGAAGAACAAAGAAGATAGCTGGAGATTATCAACAAAGGTGGAGATTTGTAAAGTTTTTTAATAACCTCCAGTACAAGAACGTGGTCTGCAACATAACCAAATCTTGGCAGTCAAGTATTTCTTAAGTTAGGAAACAGGTAAGAGTCTAGACTTAGGAAATAAATAGAACTTGGTCGGCAAGTATTATTCTTGGCCTGCAAGATCTGTCAAGTATAAATAGGTTGGTTTTTTGTAGAGGTAAGATACACAGTTGAGAGAGTCGTTCTTTAGTCGGAAGTTTACACAACATTGAGAGTGTTTTATTCTTGTAAGGGTTGTGTGACTAGAGAGAAACATCTGGAGCTAAGGGTTCTTGTAATTGTTCTTCAACTCTTATAATAGAGGTATCATCATTCTACAGTGGACGTAGGTACGCCGAACCACTATAAATCCTGTGTTCTGTTTTGCTTTCGTTATTATTTGTTTGATTGCTTGCCTGTTAGTTATATGTGTGTGCTCTTTGTTCCTGTGTGAAAGAACCTAGTAAGACCACAACATTATCTAGCTAGGCTTATGTTTGAAAACCCAACAAATGGAGGTTTAAAATAAAGTCCACGTAGGCTTTTTTTTTTTCTTCCCTATTATTGAGATGTTCTTATTGTTTAACTTCAATTTTGTATTAAAAATGCCATATTGTTTCACTTTCATGTGGTTCGCAAAATACGAATCAATACCAACGTAAACTTTCCAAAGAGGCATCCCCTAAGAGGGGTAGTTACACAATTGGAAGTACTGACCTTGGGAAGGGCCAACATATGCTATAATCTTGATGAATTATAAATGATTTGTATTTTTCCAACCTATGGATTAGATTCGGACACTTTTAAAAGAACTTTTATTTTTCAAATTTTATTTTTCAACCTATGGTCAGCCAGCCTTATTTTCAAATTTTATTTTTCAACCTATGGTCAGTCTTATTTTTCAAATTTTATTTTTCAACCTATGGTCAATCTTATTTTCTTACAGTTTTTAATTAAAATATCACAGCAAATGAACATTGGATCGGACATGATACGAGGTCAATTTTATTATCAAAACATATACTACTTCAAAATAGTTGAAACACATGATGTGGATCCAACTTATCCATAAATAGACTCCTTGTTAATTTCTATACGGCGGTCCCATTCGCCTCAATCACTTAAAGATTTATCTTATAAAAGTATGGTTAAAATTTTATGAAGGACGGAGTATATATATATATCAAATCTTGAACTGTTGATATTATATACGTACATAGCAACTTTTTCTTTAGAGAGAAATGCACACAGAGCCTCCCCAGTTGCAGTCAACTGTCATTAAGCTAGCTACAAAAATAGTGTAAATTTTGCTGCCAAAGGAGAATCTTATGTTTTTTTTTTTTTGAACTCAAAGGAGAATCTTAAAAAAAAAAAAAAAAAAAAAAAAAATGATTAACATATTCCTTAATTAACATATTCCTTGGAGTACTAGCTAGTGCCTTGGAAGATCACAAATGCATTTGTTCTTGCTTAAACATGAGGTTTGCATAATCACAGATTAGACATCTTCCTTTTCCTTGTTCGATTGAGTTGTTTACATATGCATTTTTTCTATGTTTAGATGTTTTCCATTCTAAATTACTAGTTTTCTTTTGAATAATCCTAGAATCTTGTGGAACTTTTCCTGGATTATTCTTTTGTCCTTTTGTCCTTTTTACTCTTTTGTTTTTCATATATTTCCCTCTAATCCTTACTCCAGCAATGGAGAAATAATTCTTTCTTTGGTGTAGATTCTTCCAAAGTAGACATTTGTGGGTATCCTGTGGTGGATTTTCAGTGGTGAATTTCAGAATGCTAACCTCTGAAACAAGAACAGTGGTGTGGAAAGCGATGGTGCGGATCATCTTCATCGTGATGATTCATACTAGTAGATCAAGAGCTTCTTACAAAGTTACAATCGTTGAACATTTCCGAATGTTGATCCTCATGATCATCGGATCTCACGATGGAAATTATCCAATTCAAAAAGTCAAACTAGTTTTTTCCGCCTAAAATTTTGGATGAATCTTTAGTAAAGGAGCACTAGTCTAGCTAGTCATCACGGGATAATCCAGTCAGTGATTGCCGGCATAATTTCTAGTTTGTCAAAATTACGATTACCCCTCCACCCATCTTTATAGCACTTACTCTACTTGCCACACCATAAATCACGCTGCTCTTACCTCATTGCCAGACAAGCAAGTCATCTTTCTTTCATATTTTTATACTGCGAATATCATTAATTTGGGTAAAGTATTAATTGCAGATTATCATCCCAACAGATTCTGTTACCAAAACAAATTATTCTGCCACTATTTACCTATTTTTAGAGATACTTTGTCAAATATACTAGGGATAGAGAATTATCTCTGGTAATCTTTGGAAAAAATAAATACCCTAGACTTCTTCTCAAAAACCATTCCAAAGAAAGTCATCATCACTTCGGGGGATCTCTATTTGTTCTTCGAAAAACCAAAGCTATGATGGAAAACTCAAACAATCAAGTCAACAACAACATTGAACCCCAAGAAAACACTGCAATGGCTGAAAGCTCAAACAGTCGTATAAGCAAGATCAATGCACTTTCAAGACAACTAAGAAATGCATCTATTGTGCGCCCTCTTTGAGAGAAGAGCCGTGGTAGGTGGTTCATCAAACAATAATACTGCTGTGGAAGAATGGTCACATGCCCTGCTAGGAAAACTTCTTTTCAAAGACAAGATTGACATGAAGACTATCAAGGAAGACATCAACTCTTTGTGGAGACAATACAGAAATAAGAAGATAAGAGTGGTGGGACACAATCGATCTTTGGTGAGATTGAACAATGAAGAGGAGCAAGATACAATAATCAAGAATGGTCCATGGATAGTGGGAAGCTTCCCATTTGCAGTCAAAAATTTGTAGCTATAATCGCGATGAAAGACTATGTTTTTACTCATCAAGAGTTCAATATCCAATTCAAATACCTGAAAATGGAACATCTAAACAGGACTGTGATTGATGAAGCAATAAGTTTTATGGGGAGGAAGATTTGGACAAAACCAGAAAATTGCAGGCCAAGACATGGGAACACAGTGAGAGCAAGAATAGAGATGGATCTAAAAAAACCTCTACACCGTGGAGGATGGTGGAAATCTATCACTGGTGAAGATGTCTGGATTAGGTATCATTGGGAGCTACAACCAAAAAAGATCTGTGACAAGTGCTTTGTCATAGATCATCAAGAACATACCTGTCTTCAAACCTCGTATCTCCTATATCTAGATAGTCTGACCACCGAGGAGTATGAAACTGTCATGCAAGAAGAAGCTGATGTTTATGAAGCCAACGAAGATGAAAGAGGCACTGATTCAACATTGGAAAAAGTAGGTGAAGTAGAACCGGCAGAAGATAATAGACAGACAAAAAGAATGAGAAACTCTAATCTGAATGAAGAGCCTTCCATGAACCCTCATAATATACATGTAATTGCTCCTGGTACCTTTGGAAATGATATATCTACTAGTATGAATCATAACACGACTGATATGGATTGCAATGATGAGGAGATGCAACAACTGAAACCCACAAATGACTATGGGGGAGACTCTGCACAGGTACAAAACAAAACTAAAACTGTGTTTTTAAGTTTCAATCTTTCAACCTCTAAATTTCTGAAGAATTTGCATTCTATCATATCTTGTTGTTTACATATTAGGAACAATATAGTCATGAGAATCATAGCGTGGAGGCTAGTAATGGTTTTGCTAACAAAGAAACTAGGAACTATGCATATGATTTCAATAAAATGTTAAATCCCGATATTGTCTTTTACAAGAAACAAAAATAGACTATGATAGGATCTTAAGGTTTATCAAACCCTTAAATTTTCCAAATCATTTCTATGTCCCATCTATAGGTAGAGCTAGAGGTATATGTCTGCTTTGGAAGGATGGTTTCGAACTAGATATCATTTTCCACGACAAAAACATGATTCATTGTCTCATAAATAGTGACCCATCTAAACCTAAATGGCTTTTGTCGTGTGTCTATGGCTCTCCTTACCCTCAAGAGAAAAAAGAACAATGGAACTTCCTACAAAACATTTGTGAAAATTTTGATATTTCTGCTCCTTGGGCTCTTATAGGAGATTTAAATCTCACTTTACATAACAATGAAAGATCAAATAGTAATGGTTCCTCCTCACATGCTTCTTCTATAGCTCAGACTGTTATTGATACAGGCCTTAGTGATCTTGGGTTCCATGGAAACCCTTATACTTGGACCAGTAACAAGCATGGTACTGGTAAAATCAGGACCAGATTGGATAGAACCCTAGTCAATCCAGATTGGTTTATTTCTTTTCCTGATTCTTGTCTTAAGCATTTGCCTTTTTTGGGATTAGATCATTGCCCCATTTTTCTAGATTTATCTCCTAACAGCTTCCACAGCTCCAAAAATTGGAAATTTTTTGAGTGTTGGTTAAGAGATGGTACGTGCACAACTGAAATTCTGAAAGCTTGGGCAACAAGGTTTAACGGGTCAGCAAGTTTTACCTTGGATAAAAAGCTATCAGAAACTAGACGAACTTTGTCTGTCTGGAATCGATTAATGTATGGCAATATCCAGGATAATCTTAAGAATCTGCAACAAAGGCTCACATATCTCCAACAACCACATCAGAATAGAGATAACACACAGATGGTGATAGAAGTTGAAAGAGAAATAGAAGAATGGCATGCTCGTGAAGAAGAATTCTACAGGCAAAAGTCCAGGGATACAATGTTCAATGAGCTGGATCAAAATACTAAACACTTTCATCTTCAAATGAACAAGAGAAGGTCTAGAAATCGTATTGAAACACTTAAGCAGGCGGATGGAAGCTGGTGCACTGGGAGAGACGCTCTTGGAAATCTCTTAACTTCACATTTTCATAGCATCATGAGTACTTCTGACCCTCCCAATGATAATTCTATTCTAGATCTTCTGCCGCGGTGTATATCTGAAGCAGATAATAATATGCTTACAAGAATTCCAGATGAAGTTGAAATCACTGCTGCCTTAAAATGTATGAAGCCATGGAAAGCACCAGGGCCAGATGGTTTTCCTCCAGGATTTTTTCAAACCCAGTGGGCAGTGGTAAAGGAAGATGTAATCAGAATGGTACAGGCCTTCTTTCAGTCAGGTAAACTCTTGAAGAAGATAAATAAAACCAATCTGTGTCTTATCCCAAAGACAAACCTCCCTCACACACCAGGAGATTACAGACCAATTGCTCTCTGCAACTCCACCTACAAGCTTATTACAAAGATAATGGCAACTAGATTGAAGTCTCATCTAGCCAAGATCATCTCCCCTATGCAAGCAGCCTATGTTCCAGGCAGGCAAATCAGTGACAATATTACTTTGGCACATGAATTGATACAATACATGAAAAAGAAGAAAAATAAGAAGCATTATTTGGCAATGAAGCTGGATATGAGCAAAGCTTTTGATCGTGTGGAGTGGAATTTTCTGAATGACATAATGTTAAAACTTGGCTTCAGTATGAAATGGTGTGAGTTGGTTCATGAATGCATATCTACTTCAGAAATCCAAGTCCTTCTCAATGGATCACCATGTCAATCCTTTAAGCCAACAAGGGGAATTCGACAGGGTGATCCATTATCACCTTATCTATTCTTGTTAACAATGGAAGTTTTCACCAGATCTCTTACCTGGCAGAACACACGGGTGACATAAAAAGGATAAAAATAGCAAGAAATGCACCACAGGTCTCACATCTCTTATTTATGCACGACTGTCTGCTTTTTGTCAAGGCAGATATGCACAATGTGAACAACCTTCTTCACATCATCAACAAGTTCAGTACAGCATCAGGCCAACAAATTAACTTTGAGAAATCAGCAGTTTTCTTCTCAAAATTTTTTCCACCAAGACACAGTAGAATACTCTTGAGAAGGTTAAGGATGAAGAAGATGGATTTAGAAGAGAAGTACTTAGGGATTCCTTTGTTTCTTAACAGGAAGAAAACCATTTCTTTCAACTCTCTGATCAACAATATGAGAAGTCGACTAAAGAGATATAACGGTAAGTTGGTGAACCAATCTGGCAGATCTGTCATCATCAAACATGTTTTAAACGCATTGCCATCTCATCATATGGGAGTTTTCAAGATACCTAATACAACTATCAAGGAAATGGATAAAATTCAGAGAGATTACTGGTGGAACAAGCAAGAAAGTGGAGGTCTTTATATTGCTTCTTGGCCAAGAATAAATAGAGATAAAGCTACAGGAGGAATGGGTTTTAGGGATTTAGCTTGCTTCAATCAAGCGTTGTTATGTAAGGTCGCATGGAGACTATGTAAGCAAGAAGATCAACTATGGGCTTCGCATTAAAGCAAAGATACTTCCCAAACACTACAGCACTGCACGCTAAGAAGAGGAGTAACTCAACGTGGGCATGGCACAGCATCCAAACTAACATGGAGTTTATCAGAAAACATAGTTTTTGGATTATTACCAATGGAACAAGCATACAAACATGGAAAGATAATTGGATACAAGGTATGCAAGATCCCCTTATAGCAGCAGTGAGTGAAGAAGAGGCAAAAAACCATGGAAAAGTTAGTGATCTTATCGATTCACATACAAGGAGTTGGAAAGCGGAATTAATTCACCATATTTTCACGCACAACGTGCGATAAAATTCTCCAAACAAGAATAGTGGAGATGCAGTCAGATAAACTTATCTGGACTTTAACTCGGAACGGAAAGTTTACAGTTAAGTCAGCCTACAATAAGTTGGTTGAGATAAAAACAAACAGGCAGGAAACTTTCGATGAGGAGAAAGCTAAACTCTACAAGAAAATCTGGAGAATGGAAACACTACCAAGAGTTAAACACTTTATCTGGAAGTGTGTTAATGATATTGTTGCAAGTAATGAAAGGCTTGCCAGACAAATGCAGCACACTGGTGAGGACTGTAAAACATGTCAGCAAGATGTGGAAAGTACAGCGCATATATTGATGGAGTGTTCTTTCTCAAGAGCGATACATCTGTCGATCCCAGGAGCATGGAGAAGTGTTCAACAAGCTAATAATTCTATCTATGCTTGGATTCAAAGTTGGTTTGAAGATGAGATGAATAATCTCGATGAAGACCTGGACAACTAAGATGGCAAATATGGTCTGGGAGATTTGGAAAGCAAGATGTCGACATGTGTTTGAAAATATCAAGCCAAATCCCATCACGGTGCTAAAAGGAATATTGAGCGGCTTTAATCAAACTACGGGCGGGGAAAATGCGAAAGAAGAATGTCTCGAAAATGGGACAATTTTGAGAAACACTCCGGTTCAAACTAGATGGATACCACCCGACGGTCCATTTTTTTCTATATGTTGCGATGCGGCTTTTAAAAAAATCGATTTGAATCACTCGGCATTGGACTAATCCTTCGTAATTTTGCGGGAAAATTTGAACAAGCTCAATGCACCTATGCGATGACAGAGACACCTAGACGCTGAGCAAGTTGAATGTGAGGGACTGCTGAAAGCTATAGAGTGGGCAGAAGAGTTATATCTGGAGCATGTATGCTTTGAACTGGATGCGCAAGCTGTGGTAGAGGCAGTGACTCAGGACTTGGACAAGGTAGCTTGGGAGAATCAATCCACTGTTTTGTATATTAGGTCTAAACTTTATCATCATCCAACATGGAGATGCAAGTTCATTAGTAGGAAAAATAACAAGCCAGCAGACTGCTTGGCAAAGCACGCTAGAATTTTCAGAGTTAATAGGTCTTGGATGAATTCACCGCCATATTTCATTTCTAATGTAATACAAGCAGAGGAAAACTCAGCTTTCTCTTTTCATTAAGTAATAAAATTCTTTCTTTGCAAAAAAAAAAAAAAAAAAAAAAAAAAAAAAGAATCTTAAAGATATTACATACATAGCCGACAGTCTAAAAAATGGTGCGCACCGGTATCAATGTGTATACATCTGCTTACATCGTTAATAATAAACCAATGTTATATATTTTTCAAATGACAAGGATACTTGACTTACTTAGTCCTAGAAAACCAAAGAAACAACATTTGAATGGCCAAAGAAGATCCAATAGAATGACTGCGCATCCCACACATAATTCAACATAAGCTCGGGGTGACGATTTGGACTACAAATAAATAGCAGTTATTCCCCCATTTCATGACACTTGACTGTCTAGTGACAGCATGGGTTCCCAAGATTTAATTTTGGGAAGAAAGATAAGAACAGGTTATGGACGAAATCAAAACTATGAAGATTATTCTTTTTTTTTTTATAGTGGAAATGAAATCAAAATACAAAATCTTCATAGGGTCAACGATATTTCCATCCAATCAAAATATTCTATTCCCACAGTAGCAAATTGTATCCCTTAATTAATTTCCATTTTCTTTTCTTAATTAATTTCCATTTTCTATAGGGAAACAGCTATTGTAACCAAATTTGAAGTGGGATCACACTAACTAACCCTTTTGGAGTGCTCACACTCTTTTTTCTCTCTAGTTGGCTCACAGCAAGAAAGAAAGAATCTCATGAGCAAAAACAATTTGCCCAAGATTTTATCTATAAATAGCAGATGGAAACAGCATCATTTGACATAAGTAGTAGAATTAAGTAGTAGTTTTAGGTCTGTTTCATTCTTTTAGCTATAAAATAGTTGCATTAGATGGCTAGTCAAATTCATCTAAACGACTTGAATGAATAGGTTGATAGTACAATGCAGCCAAGGATGACTTGCCGGCCATTAACAGTAGGCCGACAAACATGTACAAGAATGCCTCTATTTTGGGTCTACTGCATAGCAAATGGTTGTCGGCAGGCTGTTCTTGGCTACATTGACCTATCTCCTTCTCATTTAAGTCATAGATGATGTTATAGATAATACTGCAGCAAAGTTGAAGCGAACACTTGATCAGTGCCATTATCCAAAGGTCTAGCGTGAAGAGGTAGAGAGTCCAATGCAGCCAAGGATGACTTGCCGGCATCTTCTAAACTATGGTTTCATAGAACTAAGCCGGCAATGTTGTCCTTGTGCTACACTGGGTTCTCTTTTTCTCATGTAAGACCTCATTGGATAGAAAGACAGAGACCTCCTTAAACAAGCGCTTCATCAACAATGAATACCAAGGAAAATAAGATTCAGTGCTTCATCTCATTCCGTCGTATTTTACTCTTTTGTGTACCTGGACAACTACTTTAATATCATTCTCGGTTTCTTTTCAGGAATGTCGATGCAGGTCCACATTATCGGCTGGTGAAACAGTTCTCAACCCTGGAAAGATCAGGTGGTTATATTTCTGGATTGTAGAGGTTCATTCAGTGTTGTGTTTCCAACCATTTACATGTAGGAAATGTAGTGCAGGAAAGAAAGCTTTGCCAACATCCAGACTTCAGTTGGTAGGACTTAGGGGGCTATCCAGTAGCTCGAATTAGCTATATTTTTATTTGCCTACTTTGGGGTCTTATTCAACAACTATTAAATAGTTGCAGTACATGGTCAGTCAAATTCATCTAAACGGCTGGAACAAAGATTGACAGTACCATGCAGCCAAGGATGACTTGCCGTACATTAACAGTAGACCAAAAAAGTTAATCTAGACACATCTAGCTACTAAAACGATTCATACTTAAGGTTTTCAGATGTTTGGTCTAGTGCCAAATGGTAGTCGGCAGGTCGTCCTTGGCTACATTGACCTATCTGTTGGAATTTTAAGTTAACACGTTTCCTTTATTTTCGGTTCTCTCTGGAAATTCTGTGATAATCAATTATGTTTGTTTATTGCTTTAAACATAACATGCACTTGATAAGAAACCCCACTGTATGGTTTTCGTGTTCATGTGATAATCTTAAAGCATGCATTTTTCAGTAAGAGACTCTATTATTCGGTTTCTTTAGTTATATGCTTGCTGTTTGGGTTAGTGAGATAAGATTTTTCATCACTGTTCATTGTATAATAACATGTATGTCACTGTTCGATGCATGACACATCCATGTTCTGGTTGTGTGCTCTTCATTAGTATCCCTGTATTATTAGGATTTTATCATTGTATAATAACATGTATGTCACTGTTCGATGCATGCGACCGGATTTTTAGATCACAATATATGTAAATTGAGTAAGACTAGTCGTCATCAGGCTGGATTCCTAGGAAGAGAATTCACAAGATCACGTACATTAAATTAAGATCAATCACTGTGGGCTGGTCCGAACATTTCTTAACCCTAAAAAGATCATGTATTCATATTGTCTGGTGAAAGTGAAAGGGTTTCATGTCGATCATCTCACTTTACGCCCCTTTTTGTAGTTTTGGAAAAAAAGAACAAGAAAGAAATTGCTTCCACAAACACTACAACAAACAGATGCATTTGTGACATTATTTTTGCAACATTACAAAAAGCGTCAAAAACAATGTTCATTTTCGACGTATCACGTTAAAGTAATATATGTCTGCCTCCCCCCAATCTTAGAACTAACTTTAATAGCATATCGATTGAAATCTAATCACGTTTTTTCTCCTTTTAACTTTTGTTTTTATCTCGTATCTCATCAGTATATGTATAGGAAAAAATTCAAACAATCTACAGATCAAAAGGAGAAGTACAAATACTTCCCCTAAAACCCAAAGAAATGAATGCCGACTCTGGTGCATATATCCACAACAACCTACATCTCGACCACTCAAATAAATAGTCGAGCACTCAAATCATTACCTTTACCTTCACTTTCACTTTTACTTTAAAGTAGAGCATTAATTGGAAATCAATGCAGCCTGTGTACAACTCACAAGATCACTGATAGAGATATATGTTAGAGCACGCACTACTGCGGGCGCTTGTGAGGGTGGTTCCTAACACAACTTCACCAGATCGCAGGTGCCATCCAGATTAACTTTGCTCTGCGAGGATCAAAGGAATAGCCTTCAAAGCTGGGCATATCCAAGCTATTAGAACTTAAAAATATCTCCACCCGTTTACTGGGAAGGGACTTAAAAAATGGTCCAATTCCGTGATCTTACTACTCAGTTCTACACTTCCAAAATCAACATTTTAAACTTTTTGCAACGTTTTTTAAACCTTCTTTACCTTCGATAGTAGATTTTGCACAACGTTTTTGGTCAACGAATCCCTTTAGAGTCCAGTTGACATATTTAGGGCGGAATACTTACGTCCTTGACCTGTTGACCGAGTCCAATTGACCAGTCAAGGACAAAGGTGCACTCCTAGTGGATACTCAAATATAATGTTGTTGACCAGTAAAGATGAGTCCAGTTGACCAGTCAATACTTAGAATGCATTATTATGGCACTCAAAAATTGTTCTTAACATTCATCATATCATGTACGTTATCATTTGAGGGACATAGACGGTATTTTTTTGGTTATAAAGTGTTTCAGATTTGCTGAAATGCCTGAATGGCTGAATCTGAAATTATCTGACTGCATCAAATTAAGTCAAACTAAAGTCAAGTCAAAGTCAAATGGAACCCAAATTGAAATTCAAATGAGACTCAAATAAAACCCAAACTGAAATTCAAATGAACTTAAAATTAAACTCAAACAGTGAATTTAACATATTCATTTTATCCGTTGGGTTTGAAACTACACAAAAAGGATTAAAATCCTGAGTTTAGAACAATACATGTCCAAGCTAGCTAGTAAGTTCAGAGATTAAAAAAAAAAACATGCTAAACTAATAGACAGTTGATTAAACAACAAAACGATAAGGTCCTCCGATGATGAGCCTACACTTTGTTGCACCTGCAAAAAAAAAGGTTTCAATATCAGTTGACCAAACTTGGACAGTACGATAAAGTTTCAATAATGGCACAATGAATCACTAATCATCATTCAATTAGTTCTCAAACAAAGAATGGCAATTGAGAAATTGTACATTTGGAGTGTAATCATCATTCACCTGTTGTATATGTTGACAAACGTTTTTCCCCAATGATCATAAATTCATCTGTTGCATAGTCTCACCAAGGCAATAAGCAGTGTAAGCAGCTAGTCTGAAATAGATAATGAACAATAAGATTATTATTCTAAGAGAAACTCCTAGGAAATATCTAGTTAAGAGAATCCCAACACTTAACATACACGGAAGTAAACTCATAAAGAAAGTAGAAAACTTGGATCGTTAGACAAATTTGTTCCTCGGGTAACCAAAACAATGGTATGTAGGGAAGCTAGAGTATAAGAGCTCTATGATTAAGCTATGCAATAAGAATCTATATGAGCTTATTCACAAGCCAGATCACAAGTAACGGATAAAGAAAAATAATTGATGTGATAAATCTCATAGCTTATTTATCAGGTCAATTACAGTATTAGAATTATACAGGTGTTTATGGGTGAAAATCGTTTCTGCCGATTTCAGTAAATTCGGTGGGTGAGTGAGAAACTGGTTTAAACCCTAAACAAATGTGCTGCACGTGAGAACTTTATAGATTCGAGAGATCAATCTGTACAAGTACGGCCTAAACCAAGAAATGGTCGTTCCAGACTTGCTTCGGTCACAAAGTGAAGGAGAAGGGTTGATTTGGGGAGGGAAGCAAAGAAAGGTGTTGAGACCGAATAGTTCGGGGAGAGTAGTGTCTCGACTTGTATCGAAAGTGAAAGCTTAGGAAGCTTGCAAGAGATGAAAGCTTTTTGGAGAGCTTGCAAAGTTGCCTTTTCCGAGAGTGTAGTATTTTTCTCTGATCGAGACTTGTTGTCTCGGTGGAAATAGGTAAGACCTATTTATACAAGTCGAGATTGAAACGCACCTGGTCTCATGAAGGAAGAGAGTAAAGGTAAAATAATGGGAGGAGGTGGTAACCGCATGGTGTTAATGGGTGAAAACGTTTTCACCATTATTTCCTCATTTATTTGACCGCTTTATTCCTTTTCACGCTTTCTTAATGTGAGCGTAGTGTACGCTGCAAGCTGTGACCGCCAAACCAAAACCCCGGGAAAGCATCCCCCAGTTTGTGTTGATATCTCGTTGGTTGCACCTTAAGTGCAAGTGGCGCGTGTGGCATGTGCAGAATACCTTGGTGGTAGGTTGTATGTTGAGTGTAAGTGGCAATGCCAGAGCTGCTAGTGGCGTATGTGGCATGTGCCAATGGCATGTGAGAATGCATTGGTGGTAGGTTGCACGGTTTGCAAGTTAGGCTACCGGCGTGTGTGTTTGGCATGTGCCAATGGCATGTGCGGAATGCCTTGGTGGTAGGTTGCACGGTTTGCAAGTTAGGCTACCGAGCGTGCGTGTGTTTGGCATGTGCCAATGGCATGCGTGGCCATTAGGGCCGTGGCCTTGGTAGGAAAAGCTACTGGGAGAGCATGTTGGCATGTGCCAATGGCATGCGTGGGTCGACTTGGCTTAGGTTGCATGGTTTGCAAGCCTAGGGCGCTATATTTGGCATGTGCCAATGGCATAGCGGCTTGGAAATATGGCTTGTGGTGCGTGTTAGCATGTGCCAATGGCACATACGGCCATGTTGACCTAGTTGCACATTTTGCAAGCCTAGGGCGCTATATTTGGCATGCGCCAATGGCATAGCGTCTTGGAAATATGGCTTGTGGTACGCGTTGGCATGTGCCAATGGCACGTATGGCCATGTTGACCTAGTTGCACGTTTTGCAAGCCTAGGGCGCTATATTTGGCATGCGCCAATGGCATAGCGGCTTGGAAATATGGCTTGTGGTACGCGTTGGCATGTGCCAATGGCACGTTAAGCCATGTTGACCTAGTTGCACGTTTTGCAAGCCTAGGGCGCTATATTTGGCATGTGCCAATGGCATAGCGGCTTGGAAATATGGCTTGTGGTACGCGTTGGCATGTGCCAATGGCACGTACGGCCATGTTGACCTAGTTGCACGTTTTGCAAGCCTAGGGCGCTATATTTGGCATGCGCCGATGGCATAGCGTCTTGGAAATATGGCTTGTGGTACGCGTTGGCATGTGCCAATGGCACGTACGGCCATGTTGACCTAGTTGCACGTTTTGCAAGCCTAGGGCGCTATATTTGGCATGTGCCAATGGCATAGCGGCTTGGAAATATGGCTTGTGGTACGCGTTGGCATGTTCCAATGGCACGTATGGCCATGTTGACCTAGTTGCACGTTTTGCAAGCCTAGGGGCGCTATCTTTGGCATGTGCCAATGGCATAGCGTCTTAGTTTGGCATGGTTGCCAATGAGTGTGATATGTAGTTTGATTTTGGCGTTCTTTTGCCATGGTGCGCGAGTGTGCGGCTTGGTTTTGGCGTTATTTGCGGTAGGCGTGCGGGTGCGGCTTGGTTTGGCATTGTTGCCATGGCGTGCGATGTCAGTGCTTGGTTTGGCATTGTTGCCATGGTACGCAGTGTGCGGCTTGGTTTGGCATGGTTGCCGTGGGTGCGCGGTGTGCGGCTTGGTTTGGCATGGTTGCTTAGTGGTGCGCAGTGTGCGGCTTGGTTTGGCATGGTGTGTGCGGCTTGGTTTGGCATTGTTGCCATGGTGCTGATGGCGCGGCTTGGTTTGGCATTGTTGCCATGGTGCGCGATGTGCGGCTTGGTTTGGCATGGTTGCCGTGGTGCGCGCCAGTGTGCGGCTTGGTTTGGCATTGTTTCCATGGTGCGCGAGTATGCGCGGCTTGGTTTTGGCATGGTTGCCGTGGTGCACGGTGTGCGACTTAGTTTGGCATTGTTGCCATGGTGCGCCGCAGTGTGCGGCTTTAGTTTTGGAATTAGGGTTATGTGTCGAAAACCTAATCGGTATTTTCAAAAAAATACCCCTATTAATTATTTACACCGAGTTAAATGCTCTTAGTTAATGTGTTGCGGGTAACACTAGGTCATGGGTTTTACGATTTTACCCCTTGTTTAAAAACCACCGTCAACATTAAGTCCCCCGCTAGCTCGGAACGGGGGCTTTGTCATGAGGTAAGCATAAGATGGTGACAGGACTATCAACAAGAAACCGTAAAGAGAATTGAGGGGCTTGTCGACCTTTTATAAATAGGATTTGGGATCCTTGCCTCTGGGAGTTTTGCACAAATAGGAGCCGGGCATAATGTCAGTGGGGCCGGTGCGGCTGGGCGCGTTGGGAAGTTGCGTGAAATCAGCAAACCGAGTGTGCTAGCGGTGGGACCTATGCGCAAGGTGTGGAAGCTGTGCGTGCTTGCAGGCGTGACTTGGGCGGCCATTGAGAAGTTGGCGCAATTGGTGGGGCCGGTGGAACTTGGGCGACATTGGGGAGTTGCGTGAAACTGGGAAACTGAGTGTGCTAGATGGTGGGACCGGCGCAAGGTGTGGAAGTCATGCGTGCTTGCAAGGCGTGACTTGGGCGGCTATTGAGAAGTTGGCGCAATTGGTGGGGCCGTTTCTTACACACGATTTTGGAAAGGAAATCCTTCCCTATTTCGTAATCCTCATGCCTATGTATAAAGTCCCTTTCTCCCATTCATCCTTTCCTACCAAATGCAGAGAGTCATAAAGAAGAACCAATTTCCAGTGTATGTCTTCCGGTATTTCTCTTTTTTTTTTTCTTTTTTTTTTTTATGTAGGTGTAAACCCAGGCGTTTTCTTTGCGCATATAATTTCCTGGCGTGTCTCTTGTAGAAAATATTGTATGTATGCAACCAAGGGAAATACTGCATATATTATTCGAACCCGTAGGAGAGTGCTCCATATATTATTTTGAACCCGAAGAAGGTTGCTGTAGACGCACTTGAACCCGTATAAAATACCGCGTATATAATTTTGAACCCTGAAGAAAATACTGCGTGTGCGGTCTTGAACCCGTAAAAAATACTGTATATGAATCTCGAAGAATAATACTGTATATATGCTCCATACGACTTCGAACCCGCAGGAAATATTGTATATATGATTTTTTCGGCCCTGAAAGAAATACTGCGCGTGCAGTTTTGAACTCGTAGAAAAATGCTCTATATAATTTTGAACCCGAAGAAGGATACTGTAGGCACACTTGAACCCATATAAAATACCGCGTATATAGTCTTGAACCCGAAGAAAAATTCTGCGTATATAGTCTTGAACCCGAAGAAAATTCTGCATATATAGTCTTGAACTCGAAGAAAATACGCCCTCCTCTTTTTTTATTATTTCGGGTTTTTTTCTTTTGTTGGGCGCGGTTATGTGTCGTGGAGATAATCTGTTTTTTTTTTTTTTTTTTTTTTTGTGCAGTATCTTGTTACCAGGTTGCTATTAAAAGATGTTACCCGGACAAAATTTCGCTTCCTCAAAGGATGTCCATAATTCCAAACCAAACACGGATGATGAGTTCTTCGCCAAAAACTCGTCTCTGCTCGGAAAAATCACCCGGAGCTTCATGCCAATTTTGTTAACCGGTGGTGAAGATGACAGGAAGACACGTTCGATTCGCCGAGCAGAATACTATACTGATTCTCGTCTTTCAAAAGGGGTATACTCCTCTTCTAACATTGATTTCAGGATGTGTCAAAGCCCATTGCGTTCTTTTGGTAGATGGGTTGAGTTCATGGTGAGTAAGGAGCGCATAAGCACCAACCCTGACTCGAGCGCAGATATTGATGTCACGAGCTTCAAGAAACCTCCAGATTAGGAAGGATATCCGGGCTTGGTTGCTTTTTATCTCCAGGATGGTGTTCGGACACCCATACAATCATATGTAGATGGGGTGAGATAACTTTCTCCTTGGAGAGTATGGCTCTCTTTTTGAATCTTAGGTAGAATCGGGAATCTTAAAATCCAATTATCTGAAAGTGAGGCGAAGATGCGGGATGACCTTGCCGCTAAGTTGGGAGATTACGCTCGAAAAGACTCCGCTGCGAAGTCGAAGGATTCTGTCCGGAAAGAGGATGAAAGGTGCTTTTATATCTGGTGGATGTCTCAGTGGTTTCCGGACGAGTTGGAACCTCGAATGGGTAAAAGCGGTGATCTTCATGTTGCGGCATTTTTGGCTCTCTAGGTTGTCTAGAGACATTTTTGATGACCAGTTCCGCAAGAAGGAAATAAGACCAGAGTTGCTAGCGGTTGCTGTGAAGTTAGCAAAAGGTGAGGTTCTTCCCATTGGCAAGCTATTCCTCGGTTCCCTCGTAAGTGCATCCGGATCACCTAGTTGCGAACACGCGAGTTTGAATGGTTTCATGAAAGTGAATTCATATGTGCACGTTGCTTTCCCGCAAGTCCGGCGCCGGGAGCACTTTGAGAAGTATGCTCGGAAACCGATGCCTTCGATTCCTTGAGTTGGGGGTTCCCGATTCTTCGATGGGTGAACAGCGTCCAAAGGTTGGCGTGAGCTTGGTTAGTCTTCTTGATAAGTAAATGCGAAATCAATTTTCGCCCCATGGGAGCGGTCCATAGGTCGGTGACTCAAATTGACACCTTTGCACGCTGCTCCACTCACGTCTTTGTCTTCGATGGCGATTTGAGCGTTGGTGAAAACTTGTTCGTTCAAAGCCGCTTTGCTTGTTATATGCCATCTTTCTTCATGGGGTATTTCCGGATAGCTGCTTACAATATTGACCGTCTTTCGTCACATGGGTTTCGATCAAGGGTACCTCTTGCTTACCAGCCGGTGCTTCCTAAGGATTTCATTGCGTGCCGCCCTCAATGCCAGTGCCCTCGAGTCGGGTATCCGCCTCGTTCTTACAAATGGGAAGAGTAACTTCGACGACCTTTGGCTATAATGAGTTTCAGTGCGATGAGTTTATTATGATCCGTGCTTTTGTGAATAACGTGGTGGAGAACGTTCGTTGTAAACCTTCCCCCAGCCAGTTTTGAAGAAGTATCCGATGTTGAGAGACCTCAAACGAAAGTTGTCTAGCAACTCGGAAAGTCCCAGGCCAAGGAACGGAGAACGAAAGAATCGTGGTCGGGTTCCGGACGGTTTCAAAGACCCTTCCTCGGCTCTCGTGTCTTTCGATTCTTCCAATAACCAGGTATGTGTCGCCTCTTCTCCCGGTTTTTCTCAAAACACATGAATTTCTCTGAAAACATGCGTCTTGTTTCCTCCGGGGGCTTCGGTAGTGTTAATGCTTTTCTTTGCCCTTGCACGCTGCGGGAGACAACGATTTCTTCAAAGAATTCCAGAAGAAGACTGAGCCTTCTCATAGCGATGATGAGTCGAGAAAGAAGAAAGTTCGACAAGTGAGAGTGGTTCCTCCTGGCGATGCGGTTCTTTTCGGGGAAGTGGTTCGGTGAGTTTCGCTTCTTTTCTCTTCTTCTGTTTCTTCTCTTTGAAAAATGTCTAAACTCGAGTTCGCGGGAGGAATCCGATTGGAGGATAGTGCAGGGTAGAGGCACACGAAAACTTGCCTTTGGTGACCACTGGTGACTTGGAGATGGGCGTTAGCCAATTGCCGGGCACGAGATGTGGCTCAAACGGCGGATGGTTCTCTAATGGTTGTTGCTAGTAGACATGGAGGAAAACCCTCTGCGAGTCGTGGAGGCCAGTGCAAAGCGCCATTTTTGATCCTCCGTACTTGGTTCCTTATCCGGTCATGTGCTGGTTGGCGGCCAGCGTGTGCGGCTAAGCACGAGGCGGCCACACCAGAATCTGGGAGAAATACGGACATATGGCCACAACCAAAAAGTCACTAGTCGATTTGCACTGATTAAAGCGTGTAGAAGAGGCTTTATCTTCCATCGAGGATATGCGTGAGGTGACTAGTCACACCGTTTCAAGACGTTATTGGCAACCTGGGAGCACCATCGCGACGTGTGCGTAGAAAAGTAATTCAACACTTCGTGGTTTGTCGAAGGCCTTCTTTGAGATCCAAAAGTTGAAAGATGCGGCAGTCGAAAGCCTTTCCGCCGAGGAGATTGCACGGGAGAGGTAGAACTCGAAAAACTTTCCAAGATGTTGACTATGAAGAGAGCGGCTCTTGAAGATGCAAAGTTGACTTTCTCCAAGAAGAACAGACCTCTGTTGGATGATTTTCCTTGAATGTTTCTCCGTTAAACTTTCATTTAGGTTCTTTTCTCTCTTTTTTTTTGAAAGACATATTGGATGTCTGGTTCAAAGTTTGACCGGTTTTTGTAGACAGCTGGTAGCTTTTTAGGGTATTGGATTATTTCTGGGATGAATGGTTTTGATAATATGACTCTGATTATGTTTTGGGAAAGGAATATTGCCTTTATGAAAGTGCGTGCTAGCAATAGGCACAATACTCGGTAGTATAATGGTTTTACTAAGAACCTAAAAACAAATCGTATATCTTGCTTGTAGCCCGAATTTACTCACTTCATAGGTTTTGCGAACATGCCCTCTTCATGTAAAAGGCGGTTTTTGCTGGTAGCATCGCCAGCAAGTCCCCAATCACGGTAGCATCTTCATGTAGTCCCCGCTTCTTCTTTGTGTAGTTTTTAACCGGTAACAAAATGGTCGTAGTGGTAGTTGCGCTTCGATTGAGTCGTCATCCCCTA
>JAJJWW010004915.1:0-29462 GCA_023531295.1 Papaver armeniacum
TGGGCGGCATTGTCGAAGCCATCGGTCGCGATGTCGCCTTCTCGGCAGCCTTCACGTGCCTCACGTTCTCGACGTTCTTGCGTTGACATAACTCGACCCTTACGAGGTTTGCGGGAGGAAGTACCCGCGCTTTGAGAGACATTGGGGTGAGTGTGTCTTCATCGGAAGCGGCATCCGTGCTATGATTGAGTTGGTTATCTTCGCCTGAGAATCACCGTTGTTGGAATCAGAATCACATGATATGATATGTTAAGAAACGCCAAGGGGAGCAAGAATAAGAAAGAGAATGAGATGAGGAAATAGAAAATGAATGACAAAGAGGGTCTATATATATAGATGGAGAACAGAGAGGAGGTGAGAATACTACAAACTTTCGCCAAGAACGAGGTAAAATGTTACATCATATGGGGGAAGAATGGTACGCGGACGCGACGCATCAACAGCAGTACTGAGGTAAAGAGCGATAGCCTCCTATTGCAAGTATGCATGGCAGTTGGGGACTCAAGTGAGAGGAACGGATACGAGATTTGTTTTTTGAGAACATATGATGGGTTGCCTAGCCTAGATGATAGGTGAACATGGAAGACGGGTCATCATGGGGACTTGTGCCGAAAATAGGAGGCTGTGCTCATAAAGATACTTTACACCGTAGAAGACGTGTGCGATTGGTCCTCACGGCAAGTTGTGCCGCACATGAGGGCATCCCATACCCATGAGTAGGGTAAGTAAGCGTCATGGGCTGTATGATTGACGTGAGGTGGATGATGTCCGTGGAGAGGACGCGGGTAGATATTGTCACTATCGACAAAGAAATAACAAGTGGATGAGGTTAATACTCGAAGCAAGGAAAAATGAAAGCATACGTGAAGATAGAAGAGGCGACAGGCATGAGGAGAGATTGAATGGTCCCTTTTATACGGGTGATCGGTATGGGCAAGGTATGGAAAGTGATAAAATAAAGATGCATCTCATATGTCTTACGCATACGGAAGCAAAGGCCATGGGTAAGGTAGGGAGTACTGCCGTAGCCAGAAGATGGAGGTGATGCATACCCGCATAAATTAATAATGAATGAAGGAGAATGATACGACTTGAGGATTATATGACTGCTGCTTACCTTGGATACGTAAACAGTCAGTCAGGGGACTTAATGTAGATACCCCGAAATATAAAGTGCAAGAAATGATGGGATGTAGGGACCTACTCCAAGACCCTACACCTTAACAAAGATGTAAGAACCTACCTTAAGACCCTACACAAACACGAAGAAGGAATGAACATGGGAAGAAGAGGCGATGGGGATGTAGGGACCTACTCCAAGACCCTACACGTTAGTAAAGATGTAAGAACCTACCTTAGGACTCTACCTAAACATGGAGAAGGAATGAATATGGGAAGGAGAAGTGATGGGGATGTAGAGATCTACGCCAAGGCCTTACATCTCAATAAGGCGTAAGAACTTACTCGAAGACCCTGCATAAACATAGGGATGCAATGAGTGCGAAGGAAGGGGAAGTGACGAGAGCGTAGGGGCTTGCTCCAAGACCCTACACGCCTTATGGCAAATCGGAGATGCGGTGTGCATGGGGAAGGGATGAGAGTGTAGGGTCTTGCCCCAAGACCCTACATCTCATGGCAAATCATGGAAGATGAAGTGTGCGTAGAGGGAAGAAGTGATGAGAGTGTAGGGACTTACCCCAGGACCCTACACCTCACGGCAAAACCGTGGAGAAGTAGTGTGCATGAGGAGAAGAAGGGATGAGAGTGTAGGGACTTGCCCCAAGACCCTACACCTCACGACAAAACCATGGAGAAGAAGTGTGCATGGGGAGAAGAAGGGATGAGAGTGTAGGGACCTACCCCAGGACCCTACACCTCATGGTAAAACCGTGGAGAAGTAGTGCGCGTGGGGAGAAGAAGGAGTGAGAGTGTAGGGACTTACCCGGGACCCTACACCCTGTGACAAAAAACATAGAGATGTAATGAAGACATGATGGGAGTGTAGGGACTTACCCCAAGACCCTACACCTTGCGACAAAGTATGGGTAAATATCGGAAAAGAGAAGGGGCGCCCACTAGCTGAGAGGAAGGGTGCCGATAGTAAGTGGGTCCCAACAGAGGGTAGTTCCTATCCAAGGGCAGAGGTGCCCCATAGTGGAAGGGATATCAAGGACACGTGTACGGACTCGAGATGTCAAAGTGAGGAAGAAGTCAAGATGGTGTACGTGTACGGTATCCAGCAACTCAAGAGGGATTTAGGAAGGTTATAAATACTCACCTCCTAAGAAGGAGAGATTAAGCCTTTTCGTGTAAAAATTAGTATTGTACTACTTCTGGATCGTAGTTATTCTTTCCTCTTTGGTGTAATTCAAAGGTTTACCCACTGAATTTATACCATATTTACATTGGCGACTTCTGCGGGCTCGATCTCGGTAATAGTACAATGACTACACCAATTGCACAGCCACATCCCGCTGCAGATGCCGGTGACATCCCACATCCCGCATGACAGAGGGAGAGCCGCCATCGAACTCCAACAAGCATTGTTGGATTTCCAAGATATGGAGCGACGACGCATCGAACTGGCAGCGCGTATTGCTACACTTACACCGATAACTCATGATAATGGAGCGATTGGCGAAGGAGGTAGACCAGGAACAGGCATATTACAGCCCAAGAGACACAAACGGGGAGCACATATCTGTTACCCCCATGATGTACATACCCTCACACACCCCAGGTTCACTCCACGAGTTGTACTAGACAGAATTTTACGATAGATGAACTAAAGATGGCCAAATATATCGAAGACAAGTATGGATTAGAAGCATCATCCAAGTCGTTCACAGTTCAATCACCGCTTACTCATGATGTGGTAGCCCGCCCAATGCCTCTTATGTATAAAACTCCCAAGTTTACTTTATTCGACGGGACGGGCAATGCAATGGAACACTTACACCGCTTTACCATGATGTTAAATGAACACGCTGCAAAACAAGCATGTATGCCTAAGGGAGTTCGGAAAGTCTCTCACAGGAGATGCATTCACTTGGTTCATCACTCTTCCCCAAAGTAGCATTGAGACATGGGACCAATTACAAAGAACTTTTATGCAAAAATTTTACTCCAAGCCAGTGAAGATTTCAATCTCGGACTTATGCAAGATACGATTCCGCGTAGGTGAGAAGAAGACTGTGTTTGTCAAACGCTTCCGGATGGAATATTTGAGGTGCAACATCGTCATCCCAGAGAAGGAGTTGGTCAACATCTGCATTGCTGCCTTACCTCTGCAGACACGGCGAGTATTAGAGAATGCTGGCATGGAAAATTTTGCCGACTTAGAAGAATCATGCGCAAGAACGGACGCTACGAGAAGAAGAGATGGATGCCGAAAGCAAAGCTTGGCCTCACAAACGTTTCATATGCTCGGGATGAAGGTAACCAACGACGTCGACCATTCAAAGACAATGAAGAACGACGCGGTAAACGACCAAAGAAACTCCAACGACAGAGAGGAACCTCCCGAGTACCCCTCGCTCTTTTGACATAGTCCTTGACCTGCTCAAGGAATGGATCCGCAATGATGACATCAAGCTACCAAAGACCCCCAAAGGAGCCAACGGAACAAGACAAACGAGAAAAGAATTATCGCTTATTTCATCGTAAAGTGGAACATCCTACAAAGGAATGCCGCACATTACGATGGAGGTTCCACAACCGCATGAAGAAAGGTGAAATCGATCTGGGTACTAATAAGATCCAAGATACTCCGTTCGCAGCTCATCAAGCAAAGCAATGTTCGCGCACATAGAAGACGCATTACAAACAGACTCGGACGTACAGATGGGCGAAGTGCAGACGGGTGAACATGAATACTCCGAGGCGCATGATGACGAACATGTAGACATCTTGGCCGAAGTTGCAGCCATGGATATAGCAGATAACACCGAGTACATCGCTGCAAAGGTAGTAAAGAAACCGCTATTTGCGAAATTCTTCGATTCCCTAGGCTTCACACAAGCTCAACGTCAGATGGCAGCGGAATTCATTACCCGTATTGCAGCCTAACGAAAACATGACGGCATACCTTGATAGGCGATATCCCTTGCCCACTAATGTAATCACATTTTCAGAGGCCGATCGTCGAGTGGATTGTGATCACACTAGACCACTTTACCTCACCGCATCCCTTCGAAAGAAGTCCTTCAAGCGTGCTTTCATCGACACTGGAGCTTCCTTGAACTTAGTCCCTTACAGCGTTTTGCAAACCATGGGTATTAAAGACTCAGAAATAAGGAAGTCTCAAACCAGGATCCAAGGGTTTGGAGGTTTAAGTCAGTATACCATAGGTACCATTAATCTAGAGGTCAAGGCAGGACCCCTTCGATCTATAGAACCATTCCACGTCATGAATGTTGAAACAGGTTTATCACATGTTGTTAGGACGACCATGGCTCCACAAGCATGGAATTGTCCCTTCCACATATCACCAATGTGTCAAGTTCATCTTAAAAGGCAAAACGTAAACGCATCTCCGCGACAGTAAAATCCATTTTCACCGAGGAAGCATACATGGTCAAGCCGCATTCTACACTGGCCTTAGTGAACCCAATGAAGTAATCACTCACATCTATTCCACTCCCATCCCAGACTGGGAAACCACTTATCAGGAGGGGGCAACGTCTACTAGCCAGAAAAAACACAAGCGGAGCAATAACACCGAAGCTTCAAGGTTCAAGAAGGAAGTGCGCTCAGACGGGCGTCATGTTTATCGCTTATAGCAATTACAGGAGGGCACCACACCAATAGTGGAGGTCAATATGGCAGAAACCAACACACCTGGTCAAAGTGGTGACCCTATCAAATTCTGGGAGCGCATCGTCCCCGAGCCAGAACCTAAAAGCAACGAGGCTACGAGACAATTAAACATAGGCACGACAGATTGCCCTAAGTTGCTAGAAGTCGGAACTTCCCTCACCACCGAAGAAAGCAAAGCGTTAGAAGATTTATTAAGAGAATTTCAAGATGTTTTCGCATGGTCTTATGAAGATATGCCGGGTCTGAACCCAGCCTTAGTATGTCATGAGCTCAAAGTATCTCCTACTAGCAAGCCGGTGAAGCAGCCTCGTAGACGATTTCACCATGACATCGAAAACAAAATTAAAGAAGAGATAACTAAAATGTTAGCTGCTGGATATATCAAGCCTATACATCATCCTACATGGTTGGCTAACATTGTACCAGTCGAGAAGAAGAATGGAACATTGCGCTGCTGCGTAGATTTCAGAGATCTGAACAAAGCTTGCCCCAAAGACGAATTCCCAATCCCCCTCATCGACATGTTGGTTGATTCTACATCAGACGATGAATTGCGCTCGTTCATGGATGGTCAAAGTGGTTATAACCAGATCAAAATGAAGGAGTCGGATGCCGAGAAGACAGCATTCTCTACACCTATTGGTAACTTCTATTATGTTGTCATGCCCTTTGGTCTAAAGAATGCAGGGGCTACATACCAGCGAGCAATGACATTTATCTTTCATGACCTTAACCATACTGCAATGGAAATATACATCGATGACATCGTGGTTAAGGGTAAACGAAGGGAGGATCATATCCCTAATTTGCGCAAAGTATTCACCAGATGCCGAGAATACAACTTGAAAATGAATCCTGCCAAATGTATTTTTGGGGTGACCTCTGGAAAATTTTTGGGATACCAAGTAACGAGTAAAGGCATCGAGGTGGACAAGGACAAAGCGCAAGCAATACTTACAATGACCGCCCCGACGACTACAACAGAGTTACAACACCTAATTGGGCGAATCTCCTATATTCGAAGGTTCATCCCAGGACTTGCCCAGTACATGCAGCACTTTTACCCATTACTCCGAAAGAATGTTAAGTTCACATGGGGGCCACTTCAAGCAGAGGCTTTTGATTGCATCAAGCGTTGCCTAACAAACCCGTACGTCCTGAGGCCGCCGATCAAAGGAAAACCACTGCATTTATACCTCGCGAATACAGACACGGCGATTGGCGCTCTCTTAGCACAAGATATGGGTAACACACACCTAATACCTATCTATTATATCAGTAAGGCTCTCAAAGGGGCTGAACTCAGGTACTCGCCTGTGGAAAAGGCATGCCTCCCATTGTTATTGGCAGCTTCAAAATTGCGACATTACCTCTTGGCGCACCAAACATATGTCATTGCAGCAGCCAACCCGGTGACTTATCTGACTACCACGCCCATTCAAAATGGTAGAGTAGGCAAATGGGCCCTGCGACTCTTGGAATTCTCGTTCATCCCACTTCGACCACACGGGGTAAGAGGACAAGCAATCGCGGATCTACTAGCAGCCTTCCCAGGATCCGACAACACCGACATAGCATTGTTTGAGGAGATAGCCATGGCAGCAGAAGAAGAGCCTTGGCAAATGTTTTTTGATGGTTCGTCGTACGGGACGCATGGGGGCGCAGGAGTCGTGTTCATCAGCCCAAAAGGAAAGAGCACCTCACACTCGTTTAAATTGGATTATCCCTGTACCAACAACGCGGCAGAGTATGAAAGCTTCCTCATCGGTTTAACACTAGCCGAATCGATGAATATACGAAACCTTGAAGTAGTAGGGGATTCGCGACTCCTGGTTAATCAGATGGAAGGGGAATTCCATGTCAAGGAGCCAACTCTAGCCATATATAGAGAGAAGGCTCGAAGTTGATTCAACATTTTTCCCATATCTCCATTCGGCAAAAACCTAGAACCTCCAACAAGCATCCGATGCTCGCTACATTGGCTTAAAAACCTCCAATTAATAGATGGAGATGAAGAGACTATCACTTGTTATTCGAAGGAAGGAACCCTCAACTTGGGTGGAGGACCTCATATATGAAGATGAAAATGATTGGCGTCGACCAATCATTCTAGAATTAAAAGAGCACCGAGAGGCACGTACTTTTGCCTTGGAAGAAACTGAAGACCTATACACTGTTAGGAGGCAGCTTGTACTTCATTGCGTCAGGAGGTGCATTATGCAGGTGCCTGGGTCCGGTCGAAGCCGAAACCAAACTTCAAGAGGTTCACCAACTCACGTGTGGTCACACTCTATCAATCGCTCTGCACAGGCGGATCCAGAGAGCGGGATTTTACTGGCCGGATATGGTAAAGCAGGCAACAAAGCTGCAAGACACCTGTGAAGGTTGCCAAGCAGCACCACAATATCAAGAAGTTTGCGTAGCTGACGGGTCTGATGGTGATTGGAGAACACCATATTTGGATTATCTTAGTAAACGCATACTGCCCGAAGATAAGAACTTGGCGCTTAAAATTGAAAAGAAATCCAAGCGATTCTTTGTGATCGAAGGGGAATTGTTCCGTCGTAGTTTTAATCAACGCACTCTAAGATGCTTGGGTCCTGCGGAATCTCTAAGCGCAATGGAAATATCTCATGACGGTGAGCATCAAGGAAAGGCACGATTGTTTACGCAGTTATATGATGCGGGGTATTATTGGCCAACCATGGAGCATGATACGGCGGAATATGTTCAGCGTTGTGAGCAGTGCCAGCTACATGGGAACCTCATTCACGCACCACATACCACTCTGCACAGCATTGTCACACCATGGCCTTTCCACAGCTGGGGTTTAGACATCATTGGTCCAATTACGCCTAAGTCATCAAACCAGCATGAGTACATCCTCGCAGCTACGGAGTTGTTTACAAAGTGGGTCGAAGCGATCCCACTGAAGCACACTACAGGAAGTGTCGTTGTGGCCTTTATCAAAGAAAACATCATTAGCCGCTTCGGCATACCAATATGCCTCATATCAGACAATGGCACTCCTTTCGTCAATAACGAAGTACGAGACCTTCTTGCGTCATTCCACATTAAACACAAGACCTCAACGCCATACTACCCCAAAGGAAATGGACAAGCCGAGGCAACCAACAAGACCTTGCTCAGGATCCTCAGTCGCAGTTTATACGACAACAAACGTTTATGGCATGACGAACTACCCATGGCACTTTGGGCATACCGCATTGCAAAAGAAGCTCAACGGCGCGTCACCCTATAGCCTAGTATATGGTGAAGACGCTGTTATACCCGCAGAAGTGGTAGTGGCCTCAGCTAGAGTATTGACTGCCAGCGGTGTAGGCATTGATGAGAATAGGCGCTTTATGGCATTAGACTGTATTGACGAGCGTCGTGACAAGGCGATGCGCATGCAAAGAACATATCGTGATCGCCCGGCAAGATCATATAACCAAAAGGTCATCCCACGAAGTTTCGAAGTAGGAGACTTAGTGCTTTCCATCGCGCCCCATGCACAACGTAATGAGAGCGCAGGAAAATTCGCTCCTAATTGGGAAGGACCTTACCGCATCCGAGAAGCAGCGGAGAGTGGGTATTACAAGCTCGAACGCCTTGATGGAAGCAAGATCAAAGGAAAGGGTAAGGCCCAAGGCTAACGATAAGGTCAACGGAATGTGGCTTAAGACTTTCTATATGTAAAAGTTATTTTCTACCTCATAAATAAAATCTTTTTGGGGCACAAATATTACCTCGTGTTATTCTCTTAACTCATCCATGCACACCCGAAAAGGAGGCGAGAATATAATAGCAAGTGGCTCGCCTTAAAATGAAATAAGGCAAAAGCACCAAAAATACACCAAGATTCGGTGTGGCTCACTTCGTATCAAAAGAAAGAAAGAGCGATCAGATACACCAAGATCCGGTGTGGCTCGCTTTACAACAAAAGAAAGCAAGAGCAATAGTACTGGGAAGATACCCCAACATAAACTGTCCTTAGAAGGGCAAGTAGTCGATGGGTGACTAGAACCTCGGTCACTTAGTGTGAGGAAAAAACCCTCAGACAACACTTACCTTAGCAGACCCTAACAATTAGCGATTCAGAAGGAAGACAGACCATGATACTGTCATACATATAACAAAGATTCGTGCACAAAATAGTGCGTTAACGTGTATGCATACACAATGTCAATCAATGTACCAACAAAACAGCGGGCACTTTCATAACAGACCCCAAATCAACACCTCACATTGGTGTTCTTATCATCAGACACATCAAGATGATCAATGATTTATTAAGATT
This sequence comes from Papaver armeniacum, assembly GCA_023531295.1. NCBI lineage: Eukaryota > Viridiplantae > Streptophyta > Magnoliopsida > Ranunculales > Papaveraceae > Papaver > Papaver armeniacum. The sequence continues at coordinate 9,119 of JAJJWW010004915.1, forward strand.
GAGGCAAAATAATAAATAAAAAAAAAAAAAAAACGTTATATAGCATGAAACGATCATTGCACTATGAGTAATAAGCCCCATGCAAGAAGATGGTGAGCTCTCCCCTCAAGAAATGACGGACGAAGTAACCAGTGTAGGCCGATAGCAGGGTATACACTGACTCAATGGTCAAGCATAAACATAATCATACTGATGAAGCGCCTACAGTCTTCGCGCTGCATAAAAAATCGAACCCGTTCCGATTTCATGACAAGTCGTTGTTCTTCCAAAGCGACAGGAACAATGCGGTCACATAACAAAAGGTTAGATTTCTGGGCTTCGACATGAGCTAGCTCAACGTCACGCTGCTGATGCATGTCAGCAAAGTGGTCTTCACATATACGTAAGACCCCTAGCATATGAACGAGTCGTGAAGCCTGCGGAGGCATAATGACATGTGCCATCCACTCCAGCCAAGTAGAGTCTTGAAGTATGGATGAGTATACCACAAGACTGGATTTTATACTACAAGGGATACCACATTTTCCAAAAAAAAAAAAAAAAAAAAAAAAAAATTTCTTGATAAACGTTGCATAATACACAAAAGATCACTTCCATAGATAAACTAGAAATACACCGGAGGATTCGAACGGACACATGTCTTGGTACAACGATTAACCAAGTACATACCTTCCCGCAGTCCTAAAAGGGAAAGGATAAAGCGACAGTAAGAAAAGGGAACATGCAAGATGGACTAGTAGGACGTGCCTACGCACTTAATAAACAACCCGCATACGCACATGCGAGAGCGACGATACGTCATCAACTACAATACAACCATACTAAGGGAGTGACTCAAGCTCTGTCTCCAGCTCACGAAGTTGAGAGGTAGCCTCGGCCAAAGCATTGTTCTCGGTAGTGATACTGACCGCAAGCTTCGCAAGAGACTGAGCCGCGGATCTTTGTTCAGTACTAAGGGCAATTAGACGAGCTTCATGCTCTTGAATACGGGAACGAGCTTCTTCAATCAGCTGGGAAAGTTCCGCGCGACGATTGCTAGCGCCCAACTCGAATGCAGTTAGCTTATCACTTAACCATTGAACATTAAACCCCAAGCCTGCGGCACTGTCTATTAACGACCTCCAAACGCTCAGACGATTAGCGGAATATGGCATGGCATCCTCTTCTTCCATTCCAGCCACCACGTCTAACAAGCCATTGACGAAGCCTACCAAAACATCCCCAAGAGGAACTGGCCCCCAAGTAGGTATATGGCCATGGTCCCTCACGATCTGAGCATAACGAGCACCGTGGTTACGGGCAACCTGAAGTCAGAATCAAGATATATCCTTCACCATGGTTCGCAAGCTCACCCTGCTTGATCACATGTTCGAACTGGGGTACGTTTGGATCGGCAACAGGGGCGGGCATGAGAACCATTCTCTTGGAAGAACTAGACACTGAAGGACGAGGAGCCTCGCCCCCATGGCTTGATGCCTTGGTACGTTTAAGGTCATTAGAATCGGAACGATCTTCCGAAGTACGACGACCACCCTTCATATCCTAAAAAAAAAGGGGAGGGGAGTTGGGGATGACCAAACACTAATGTATACAAAAAAGAAAGAGAGAAGAGAGAAGAAAAGAACAATACCTGAGCAGCAAGGGAGAGATGACTGGAACGACCTGAACGACTAGAGCTAGGAAGGAGAGGAGGTTCATAAACTAAGAGAGAAATGAAGAAAGAGATTTTTCTTTAGCAAGTGAAAGAGGAGATAACAGCGGATATTTATAGAACAAAATAAATGACACACGAATAACCACGCGCAATAACGACAGAAGAGAAGGAATATAGTAACAAAGAGGCCTACCATAGGCGATAGGGCATGATCAGCACTTCGGGAGTCGGTCAACAGGTGAGGAGGTAATAGGGGTACGACCAGACCTCCGTGACCGGTGAGACTGTGATATGTCGACAAAGTATCAGAAAATAATTATACTAAGGCGTGAGGCTGGGGTGAAAAGGAAAGAGTTTACCTCTGCCGGAACAGCTAAGACCTCGTCCTGAACTTCACCATCGCACTCTCCCACTGGACGAATATTATTAGATTTACGACGTCGAGGACCAACTACCCTACCTCGGGTGCTTGAATGTAAACCTTCCGCTGCAGCAACCGACGACTCCAACTTAATACGACCAGATTGATGAAGAACCGAAGGGGTAGGTCCTTTTCTAGTCTCGCTGGGAAGGTTACAAAACTTTACCATCCTTAGAACCTGATTCCGCCAGTAACGTTGCCATGAACTGGTTGCTGACAAGACACGACTTCCATAAGGCACATTCTTCTCAAAGGGAAAACTCTCAACTACCCGACAACGCCCATCCATAAACACGAACCGCTGAAAGCACCTAGCTACGAGTATGGCATCATCGCTAAACGGGAGAAGTGCAGTAGAGCAAACCCCTTGGTCGAAACCCGCCTGACGAGCAACACGATGAATGTTGTAAGACAAAGCATAAAATTTTCCCTCATGAAACCCTGGGATATGGCCAGGAGTCACCGCAAGAGCAAAATCCCAAGCAAAAAAATCAACCTCAGCTTCAAGTCCTATTACCACCTCGTGATCAGAAGAAGTAGAAGAAAAGCGATACGAAGGAATACCGCAAGCACCATCCAAATATGGCCAAAAGGTAAATTCCTCGAGACGATCCATAACATCAACAATACGCACAGTTCGATGGGGGTGAAGGCCTTTATAGAGAGCAAGGCGCGGATAAGATAGCGTCTGCACAGAACGACGAACGCGGGTAGTATTCACAGCACGATGACAAACTTCATGGCGGAGATGTAGGGGGTTCGGGGAAGGACGATAGTTCCGGAAGTGTTCCCATAGCCATACTTGAAGGAAAGCCATGGCAGCATTACTCTCAATAATGTGATCGGGATGATTTACCCATTGAAGGTCACTGGCTAAGGTGTCAAGATAGCGGTACAACCCCCCCAAGAACATGGGAGCCAAAGGAAAAGAGGCTTTGTTGACCATTAAAACTGCCATTACTATGAGTTCGTCTTTGATACTATCCTTAACGCCATATTCAAAAAGGTCGTGGGACAACCAAAACACCAGTAATGCCGCAAGCTCATGCTTAGGGGTGATCCTCGACATGATAGGCAAAGACGATGAGTCAGGGGACTTACAGGCAACTCGTGTATACCAAAAGTCGGCCCATGCCTTGAGACCAGCCCGCTTCTTCTTCTTAGGAACACCCGGGGGAACATCATCTTGAATAGAACAACTCCTAGCTTGGCGTAGCACTCTACACATTTTTTCTTCTTCGGTATTGCGAGACTCCCATACGTTTCTATAGGGAGCATTGCCATGCATTGGGAGAGCCAAGATAGCCACGACGTCCTCCAGAGTTGGAGTAGCCTCTCCCCAAGCAAACAAGAATGTATGAACCTCTTTCACCCAGCGAAGGATCACACGACGAAGATCCCACTGGTGGCGTGTTATATGCCTAACCTTGGAAGCTTGAAGAGCGTTGTATACCCCAATCTCATCTAAAATCTCGGTATTAGAAGGTTCGAGGAGCACATGGTCTACCCATTTCGGCCATATGGGAGGGTATGTGGACGAGCCAAGGAAAGACACATTGGGAAGTACATGATCACCTCGACGAGCGGTGAGGTACGGCACTTCAGCACTGTCAAGGAAGAAAGGTTTCAGAGGCTCACGCGCTAAGAGCCAAGAAGTATTAGTAGCAGTGGCAACAGGGATAGAAGAATGGGCGGCATTGTCGAAGCCATCAGTCAGCAGTGTCGCCTTCTCAGCAGCTTCACGTTCAGCCCCACGTTCTCGACGCTCTTGCGTGGACATAACTCGACCCTTACGAGGTTTGCGAGAGGAAGTACCCGCGCTTTGAGAGACATTCGGGGTGAGTGTGTCTTCATCAGAAGCGGCATCCGTGCTATGATTGAGTTGATTATCTTCGCCTGTAGAATCGTCGTTGTTGGAATCAGAATCGCTCATGATATGTTAAGTTAAGAAACGCCAAGGGGAGCAAGAATAAGAAAGAGAATGAGATGAGGAAATAGAAAATGAATGACAAAGAGGGTCTATATATATAGATGGAGAACAGAGGGAGGTGAGAATACTACAAACTTTCGCAAAGAACGAGGTAAAATGTTACATCATATGGGGGAAGAATGGTACGCGGACGCGCGACGCATCAACAGCAGTACTGAGGTAAAGAGCGATAGCCTCCTATTGCAAGTATGCATGGCAGTTGGGGACTCAAGTGAGAGGAACGGATACGAGATTTGTTTTTTGGAACATATGATGGGTTGCCTAGCCTAGATGATAGGTGAACATGGAAGACGGGTCATCATGGGGACCTTGTGCCAGAAATAGGAGGCTGTGCTCATAAAGACACTTTACACCGTAGAAGACGTGTGCGATTGGTCTTCACAGACAAGCTGTGCCTGCACATGAGGGCATCCCATACCCACGAGTAGGGTAAGTAAGCGTCATGGGCTGTATGATTGACGTGAGGTCGATGATGTCCGTGGAGAGGACGCGGGTAGATATTGTCAGCTATTGACAAAGAAATAACAAGTGGATGAGGTTAATACTCGAAGCAAGGAAAAAACGAAAGCATACGTGAAGATAGAAGAGGCGACAGGCATGAGGAGAGGTTGAATGGTCCCTTTTATACGGGTGATCGGTATGGGCAAGGTACGGAAAGTGATAAAGTAAAGATGCATCTCATATGTCTTACGCATACGGAAGCAAAGGCCATGGGTAAGGTAGGGAGTACTGCCGTAGCCAGAAGATGGAGGTGATGCATACCCGCATAAATTAATAATGAATGAAGGAGAATGATACGACTTGAGGATTATATGACTGCTGCTTACCTTGGATACGTAAACAGTCAGTCAGGGGACTTAATGTAGATACCCCAAAATATAAAGTGCAAGAAGTGATGGGATGTAGGGACCTACTCCAAGACCCTACACCTTAACAAAGATGTAAGAACCTACCTTAAGACCCTACACAAACACGAAGAAGGAATGAACATGGGAAGAAGAGGCGATGGGGATGTAGGGACCTACTCCAAGACCCTACACGTTAGTAAAGATGTAAGAACCTACCTTAGGACTCTACCTAAACATGGAGAAGGAATGAATATGGGAAGGAGAAGTGATGGGGATGTAGAGGTCTACGCCAAGGCCTTACATCTCAATAAGGCGTAAGAACTTACTCGAAGACCTTGCATAAACATAGGGATGCAATGAGCGCGAGAGGAAGGGGTGACGGGAGCGTAGGGGCTTGCTCCAAGACCCTACGCCTTATGGCAAATCGCGAAGATGCGGTGTGCATGAGGAGAAGAAGGGATGAGAGTGTAGGGTCTTGCCCCAAGACCCTACATCTCACAAACGTGGAGAAAAAGTGTGCATGGGGAGAAGAAGGGATGAGAGTGTAGGGTGTGCATGAAACCGTGGAGGATGAGAGGAGAAGAAGGGATGAGAGTGTAGGGTCTTGCCCCAAGACCCTACACCTCACGACAAAACCATGGAGAAGAAGTGTGCATGGGGAGAAGAAGGGATGAGAGTGTAGGGGCCTACCCCAGGACCCTACACCTCATGGTAAAACCGTGGAGAAGTAGTGCGCGTGGGGAGAAGAAGGAGTGAGAGTGTAGGGACTTACCCCAGGACCCTACACCCTGTGACAAAACATAGAGATGTAATGAAGACATGATGGGAGTGTAGGGACTTACCCCAAGACCCTACGCCTTGCGACAAAGTATGGGTAAAAATCGAAAAGAGAAGGGGCGCCCACTAGCCGAGAGGAAGGGTGCCAATAGTAACTGGGCCCCAACAGAGGGTAGTTCCTATCCAAGGGCAGAGGTGCCCCATAGTGGAAGGGATATCAAGGACACGTGTACGGACTCGAGATGTCAAAGTGAGGAAGAAGTCAAGATGGTGTACGTGTACGGTATCCAGCAACTCAAGAGGGATTTAGGAAGGTTATAAATACTCATCTCCTAAGAAGGAGAGATTAAGCCTTTTCTGTGTAAAAATTAGTATTGTACTACTTCCTGGATCAGAGTTATTCTTTCCTCTTTGGTGTAATTCAAAGGTTTACCCGCTGAATTTATACCATATTTACATTGGCGACTTCTACTGGGCTCTGATCTCAGTAATAGTACAATGACTACACCAATTGCACAGCCACATCCCGCTGCAGATGCTGGTGACATCCCACATCCTGCACAGACAGAGGGAGAGCCGCTTACTGAACTCCAACAAGCATTGTTGGATTTCCAAGATATGGAGCGACGACGCATCGAACTGGCAGCGCGTATTGCTACACTTACACCGATAACTCATGATAATGGAGCGATTGGCGAAGGAGGTAGACCAGGAACAGGCATATTACAGCCAAGAGACACAAACGGGGAGCACATATCTGTTACCCCCCATGATGTACATACCCCTCACACACCCCAGTTCACTCCACAGAGTTGTACTAGACAGAATTTTACGATAGATGAACTAAAGATGGCCAAATACATCGAAGACAAGTATGGATTAGAAGCATCATCCAAGTCGTTCACAGTTCAATCACCGCTTACTCATGATGTGGTAGCCCGCCCAATGCCTCTTATGTATAAAACTCCCAAGTTTACTTTATTCGACGGGACGGGCAATGCAATGGAACACTTACACCGCTTTACCATGATGTTAAATGAACACGCTGCAAACAAGCATGTATGCCTAAGGGAGTTCGGAAAGTCTCTCACAGGAGATGCATTCACTTGGTTCATCACTCTTCCCCAAAGTAGCATTGAGACATGGGACCAATTACAGCAACTTTTTATGCAAAAATTTTACTCCAAGCCAGTGAAGATTTCAATCTCAGACTTATGCAAGATACGATTCCGCGTAGGTGAGAAGAAGACCGTGTTTGTCAAACGCTTCCGGATGGAATATTTGAGGTGCAACATCGTCATCCCAGAGAAGGAGTTGGTCAACATCTCGCATTCTTTGCCTTACCTCTGGCAGACACGGCGAGTATTAGAGAATGCTGGCATGGAAAATTTTGCCGACTTAGAAGAATCATGCGCAAGAACGGACGCTACAGAAGAAGAGATGGATGCTGAAAGCAAAGCTTGGCCTCACAGCGTTTCATATGCTCGGGATGAAGGTAACCAACGACGTCGACCATTCAAAGACAATGAAGAACGACGCGGTAAACGACCAGCAAACTCCAACGACAGAGAGGAACCTCCTGAGTACCCCTGCTCTTTCGACATAGTCCTTGACACTCCGCTCAAGGAATGGATCCGCAATGATGACATCAAGCTACCAAAGACCCCCAAAGGAGCCAACGGAACAAGACAAACGAGAAAAGAATTACTGCTTATTTCATCGTAAAGTGGAACATCCTACAAAGGAATGCCGCACATTACGATGGAGGTTCCACAACCGCATGAAGAAGGGTGAAATCGATCCGGGTACTAATAAGATCCAAGATACTCCGTTCGCAGCTCACATCAAGCAAAGCAATGTTCGCACACATAGAAGACGCATCACAAACAGACTTGGACGTACAGATGGGCGAAGCGCAGACGGGTGAACATGAATACTCCGAGGCGCATGATGACGAACATGTAGACATCTTGGCCGAAGTTGCAGCCATGGATATAGCAGATAACACCGAGTACATCGCTGCAAAGGTAGTAAAGAAACCGCTATTTGCGAAATTCTTCGATTCCCTAGGCTTCACACAAGCTCAACGTCAAATGGCAGCGGAATTCATTACCCGTATTGCAGCTAACGAAAACATGACGGCATACCTTGATAGGCGATATCCCTTGCCCACTAATGTAATCACATTTTCAGAGGCCGATCGTCGAGTGGATTGTGATCACACTAGACCACTTTACCTCACCGCATCCCTTCGAAAGAAGTCCTTCAAGCGTGCTTTCATCGACACTGGAGCTTCCTTGAACTTAGTCCCTTACAGCATTTTGCAAACCATGGGTATTAAAGACTCAGAAATAAGGAAGTCTCAAACCAGGATCCAAGGGTTTGGAGGTTTAAGTCAGTATACCATAGGTACCATTAATCTAGAGGTCAAGGCAGGACCCCTTCGATCTATAGAACCATTCCACGTCATGAATGTTGAAACAGTTTATCACATGTTGTTAGGACGACCATGGCTCCACAAGCATGGAATTGTCCCTTCCACATATCACCAATGCGTCAAGTTCATCTTAAAAGGCAAACAGAAACGCATCTCCGCGACAGAAAATCCATTTTCACCTGAGGAAGCATACATGGTCAAGCCGCATTCTACACCGGCCTTAGTGAACCCAATGAAGTAATCACTCACATCTATTCCACTCCCATCCCAGCATCGGGAAACCACTTATCGAGGGGGCAACGTCCACTAGTCGGAAAAACACAAGCGGAGCAATAACACCGAAGCTTCAAGGTTCAAGAAGGAAGTGCGCTCGGACGGGCGTCATGTTTATCGTTTATAGCAATTACGGGAGGGCACCACACCAATAGTGGAGGTCAATATGGCGAAACCAACACACTCTGGTCAAAGTGGTGACCCTATCAAATTCTGGGAGCGCATCGCCCCCGAGCCATAACCTAAAAGCAACGAGGCTACGAGACAATTAAACATAGGCACGACAGATTGCCCTAAGTTGCTAGAAGTCGGAACTTCCTCACCACCGAAGAAAGCAAAGCGTTAGAAGATTTATTAAGAGAATTTCAAGATGTTTTCGCATGGTCTTATGAAGATATGCCGGGTGTCGAACCAGCCTTAGTATGTCATGAGCTCAAAGTATCTCCTACTAGCAAGCCAGTGAAGCAGCCTCGTAGACGATTTCACCATGACATCGAAAACAAAATTAAAGAAGAGATAACTAAAATGTTAGCTGCTGGATATATCAAGCCTATACATCATCCTACATGGTTGGCTAACATTGTACCAGTCGAGAAGAAGAATGGAACATTGTTCGTCACAGAGATTTCGAGAGATCCGAACAAAGCTTGCCCCAAAGACGAATTCCCAATCCCCCTCATCGACATGTTGGTTGATTCTACATCAGACGATGAATTGCGCTCGTTCATGGATGGTCAAAGTGGTTATAACCAGATCAAAATGAAGGAGTCGGATGCCGAGAAGACAAAGATTCTCTACACCTATTGGTAACTTCTATTATGTTGTCATGCCCTTTGGTCTAAAGAATGCGGGGGCTACATACCCAGCGAGCAATGACATTTATCTTTCATGACCTTAACCATACCGCAATGGAAATATACATCGATGACATCGTGGTTAAGGGTAAAACGAAGGGAGGATCATATCCCTAATTTGCGCAAAGTATTCACCAGATGCCGAGAATACAGCTTGAAAATGAATCCTGCCAAATGTATTTTTGGGGTGACCTCTGGAAAATTTTTGGGATACCAAGTAACGAGTAAAGGCATCGAGGTGGACAAGGACAAAGCGCAAGCAATACTTACAATGACCGCCCGACGACTACAACGAGTTACAACACCTAATTGGGCGAATCTCCTATATTCGAAGGTTCATCCCAGGACTTGCCCAGTACATGCAGCACTTTTACCCATTACTCCGAAAGAATGTTAAGTTCACATGGGGGCCACTTCAAGCAGAGGCTTTTGATTGCATCAAGCGTTGCCTAACAAACCCGTACGTCCTGAGGCCGCCGATCAAAGGAAAACCACTGCATTTATACCTCGCGAATACAGACACGGCGATTGGCGCTCTCTTAGCACAAGATATGGGTAACACACACCTAATACCTATCTATTATATCAGTAAGGCTCTCAAAGGGGCTGAACTCAGGTACTCGCCTGTGGAAAAGGCATGCCTCCCATTGTTATTGGCAGCTGCAAAATTGCGACATTACCTCTTGGCGCACCAAACATATGTCATTGCAGCAGCCAACCCGGTGACTTATCTGACTACCACGCCCATTCAAAATGGTAGAGTAGGCAAATGGGCCCTGCGACTCTTGGAATTCTCGTTCATCCCACTTCGACCACACGGGGTAAGAGGACAAGCAATCGCGGATCTACTAGCAGCCTTCCCAGGATCCGACAACACTGACATAGCATTGTTTGAGGAGATAGCCATGGCAGCAGAAGAAGAGCCTTGGCAAATGTTTTTTGATGGTTCGTCGTATGGGACGCATGGGGGCGCAGGAGTCGTGTTCATCAGCCCAAAAGGAAAGAGCACCTCACACTCGTTTAAATTGGATTATCCCTGTACCAACAACGCGGCAGAGTATGAAAGCTTCCTCATCGGTTTAACACTAGCCGAATCGATGAATATACGAAACCTTGAAGTAGTAGGGGATTCGCGACTCCTGGTTAATCAGATGGAAGGGGAATTCCATGTCAAGGAGCCAACTCTAGCCATATATAGAGAGAAGGCTCAGAAGTTGATTCAACATTTTTCCCATATCTCCATTCGGCAAAAACCTAGAACCTCCAACAAGCATGCTGATGCTCTGGCTACATTGGCTTCCAGCCTCCAATTAATAGATGGAGATGAAGAGACTATCACTGTTATTCGAAGGAAGGAACCCTCAACTTGGGTGGAGGACCTCATATATGAAGATGAAAATGATTGGCGTCGACCAATCATTCTAGAATTAAAAAGAGCACCAGAGGCACGTACTTTGCCTTGGAAGAAACTAAAGACCTATACACTTTTAGGAGGCAGCTTGTACTTCATTGCGTCAGGAGGTGCATTATGCAGGTGCCTGGGTCCGGTCGAAGCCGAAACCAAACTTCAAGAGGTTCACCAACTCACGTGTGGTCACACTCTATCAATCGCTCCGCATGGGCGGATCCGAGAGCGGGATTTTACCGGCCGGATATGGTAAAGCAGTGCAACAAAGCTGCAAGACACCTGTGAAGGTTGCCAAGCAGCACCACAATATCAAGAAGTTTGCGTAGCTGACGGGTCTGATGGTGATTGGAGAACACCATATTTGGATTATCTTAGTAAACGACACGCCCGAAGATAAGAACTTGGCGCTTAAAATTGAAAAGAAATCCAAGCGATTCTTTGTGATCGAAGGGGAATTGTTCCGTCGCAGTTTTAATCAACGCACTCTAAGATGCTTGGGTCCTGCGGAATCTCTAAGCGCAATGGAAATATCTCATGACGGTGAGCATCAAGGAAAGGCACGATTGTTTACGCAGTTATATGATGCGGGGTATTATTGGCCAACCATGGAGCATGATACGGCGGAATATGTTCAGCGTTGTGAGCAGTGCCAGCTACATGGGAACCTCATTCACGCACCACATACCACTCTGCACAGCATTGTCACACCATGGCCTTTCCACAAACTGGGGTTTAGACATCATTGGTCCAATTACGCCTAAGTCATCAAACCAAAGATGAGTACATCCTCGCAGCTACGGAGTTGTTTACAAAGTGGGTCGAAGCGATCCCACTGAAGCACACTACAGGAAGTGTCGTTGTGGCCTTTATCAAAGAAAACATCATTAGCCGCTTCGGCATACCAATATGCCTCATATCAGACAATGGCACTCCTTTCGTCAATAACGAAGTACGAGACCTTCTTGCGTCATTCCACATTAAACACAAGACCTCAACGCCATACTACCCCAAAGGAAATGGACAAGCCGAGGCAACCAACAAGACCTTGCTAAGGATCCTCAGTCGCAGTTTATACGACAACAAACGTTTATGGCATGACGAACTACCCATGGCACTTTGGGCATACCGCATTGCAAAAAGAAGCTCAACCGGCGCGTCACCCTATAGCCTAGTATATGGTGAAGACGCCGTTATACCCGCAGAAGTGGTAGTGGCCTCAGCTAGAGTATTGACTGCCAGCGGTGTAGGCATTGATGAGAATAGGCGCTTTATGGCATTAGACTGTATTGACGAGCGTCGTGACAAGGCAGATGCGCATGCAGCAACATATCGTGATCGCCTGGCAAGATCATATAACCAAAAGGTCATCCCACGAAGTTTCGAAGTAGGAGACTTAGTGCTTTCCATCGCGCCCCATGCACAACGTAATGAGAGCGCAGGAAAATTCGCTCCTAATTGGGAAGGACCTTACCGCATCCGAGAAGCAGCGGAGAGTGGGTATTACAAGCTCGAACGCCTTGATGGAAGCAAGATCAAAGGAAAGGGTAAGGCCCAGGCTAACGATAAGGTCAACGGAATGTGGCTTAAGACTTTTTATATGTAAAAGTTAATTTCTACCTCATAAATAAAATCTTTTTGGGGCACAAATATTACCTCGTGTTATTCTCTTAACTCATCCATGCACACCCGAAAAGGGAGGCAGAATATAATAGCAGTGGCTGCCTTAAACAGAATAAGGCAAAAGCACCAAAAATACACCAAGATTCGGTGTGGCTCACTTCGTATCAAAAGAAAGAAAGAGCGATCAGATACACCAAGATCCGGTGTGGCTCGCTTTACAGCAAAAGAAAGCAAGAGCAATAGTACTGGGAAGATACCCCAACATAAACTGTCCTTAGAAGGGCAAGTAGTCGAGGGGTGACTAGAACCTCGGTCACTTAGTGTGAGGAAAAAACCCTCAGACAACACTTACCTTAGCAGACCCTAACAATTAGTGATTCAGAAGGAAGACAGACCATGATACTGTCATACATATAACAAAGACTCGTGCACAAAATAGTGCGTTAACGTGTATGCATACACAATGTCAATCAATGTACCAACAAAACAGCGGGCACTTTCATAACAGACCCCAAATCAACACCTCACATTGGTGTTCTTATCATCAGACACATCAAGATGATCAATAATTTATTAAGATTGAGGCAAAATAATAAATAAAAAAAAAAAAAAAAACGTTATATAGCATGAAACGATCATTGCACTATGAGTAATAAGCCCCATGCAAGAAGATGGTGAGCTCTCCCCTCAAGAAATGACGGACGAAGTAACCAGTGTAGGCCGATAGCAGGGTATACACTGACTCAATGGTCAAGCATAAACATAATCATACCGATGCAGCGCCTACAGTCTTCGCGCTGCATAAAAAATCGAACCCGTTCCGATTTCATGACAAGTCGTTGTTCTTCCAAAGCGACAGGAACAATGCGATCACATAACAAAAGGTTAGATTTCTGGGCTTCGACATGAGCTAGCTCAACGTCACGCTGCTGATGCATGTCAGCAAAGTGGTCTTCACATATACGTAAGACCCCTAGCATATGAACGAGTCGTGAAGCCTGCGGAGGCATAATGACATGTGCCATCCACTCCAGCCAAGTAGAGTCTTGAAGTATGGATGAGTATACCACAAGACTGGATTTTATACTACAAGGGATAACACATTCCCAAGGAAAAAAAAAAAAAAAAAAAAAAAAAATCTCTTGATAAACGTTGCATAACACACAAAAGATCACTTCCATAGATAAACTAGAAATACACCGGAGGATTCGAACGGACACATGTCTTGGTACAACGATTAACCAAGTACATACCTTCCCGCAGTCCTAAAAGGGAAAGGATAAAGCGCCAGTAAGAAAAGGGAACATGCAAGATGGACTAGTAGGACATGCCTACACACTTAATAAACAACCCGCATACGCACATGCGAGAGCGACGATACGTCATCAACTACAATACAACCATACTAAGGGAGTGACTCAAGCTCTGTCTCCAGCTCACGAAGTTGAGAGGTAGCCTCGGCCAAAGCATTGTTCTCGGTAGTGATACTGACCGCAAGCTTCGCAAGAGACTGAGCCGCGGATCTTTGCTCAGTACTAAGGGCAATTAGACGAGCTTCATGCTCTTGAATACGGGAACGAGCTTCTTCAATCAGCTGGGAAAGTTCCGCGCGACGATTGCTAGCACCCAACTCGAATGCAGTTAGCTTATCACTTAACCATTGAACATTAAACCCCAAGCCTGCGGCACTGTCTATTAACGACCTCCAAACGCTCAGACGATTAGCGGAATATGACATGGCATCCTCTTCCTCCATTCCAGCCACCACGTCTAACAAGCCATTGACGAAGCCTACCAAAACATCCCCAAGAGGAACTGGCCCCCAAGTAGGTATATGGCCATGGTCCCTCACGATCTGAGCATAACGAGCACCGTGGTTACAGGCAACCCAGAAGCCGTAAATCAGCATATATCCTTCACCATTGTTCGCAAGCTCACCCTGCTTGATCACATGCTCGAACTGGGGTACGTTTGGATCGGTAACAGGGGCGGGCATGAGAACCATTCTCTTGGAAGAACTAGACACTGAAGGACGAGGAGCCTCGCCCCCATGGCCTGATGCCTTGGTACGTTTAAGGTCATTAGAATCGGAACGATCTTCCGAAGTACGACGACCACCCTTCATATCCTAAAAAAAAAAGGGGGAGGGGAGTTGGGGATGACCAAACACTAATATAAAAAAAAAAAAAAAAAAAAAAAAACGATACCCGAGCAAAGAAGGGAGAGATGACTGGAACGACCGAACGACTAGAGCTAGGAAGGAGAGGAGGTTCATAAACTAAGAGAGAAATGAAGAAAGAGATTTTTCTTTAGCAAGTGAAAGAGGAGATAACAGCGGATATTTATAGAACAAAATAAATGACACACGAATAACCACGCGCAATAACGACAGAAGAGAAGGAATATAGTAACAAAGAGGCCTACCATAGGCGATAGGGGCATGATCAGGCACTTCTGGGAGTCGGTCAACAGGTGAGGAGGTAATAGGGGTACGACCAGACCTCCGTGACCGGTGAGACTGTGATATGTCGACAAAGTATCAGAAAATAATTATACTAAGGCGTGAGACTGGGGTGAAAAGGAAAGAGTTTACCTCTGCCGGAACAGCTAAGACCTCGTCCTGAACTTCACCATCGCACTCTCCCACTGAACGAATATTATTAGATTTACGACGTCGAGGACCAACTACCCTACCTCGGGTGCTTGAATGTAAACCTTCCGCTGCAGCAACGGACGACTCCAACTTAATACGACCAGATTGATGAAGAACCGAAGGGGTAGGTCCTTCTCTAGTCTCGCTGGGAAGGTTACAAAACTTTACCATCCTTAGAACCTGATTCCGCCAGTAACGTTGCCATGAAGTCGGTTTGCTGACAAGACACGACTTCCATAAGGCACATTCTTCTCAAAGGGAAAACTCTCAACTACCCGACAACGCCCATCCATAAACACGAACCGCTGAAAGCACCTAGCTACGAGTATGGCATCATCGCTAAACGGGAGAAGTGCAGTAGAGCAAACCCCTTGGTCGAAACCCGCCTGACGAGCAACACGATGAATGTTGTAAGACAAAGCATAAAATTTTCCCTCATGAAACCCTGGGATATGGCCAGGAGTCACCGCAAGAGCAAAATCCCAAGCAAAAAAATCAACCTCAGCTTCAAGTCCTATTACCACCTCGTGATCAGAAGAAGTAGAAGAAAAGCGATACGAAGGAATACCGCAAGCACCATCCAAATATGGCAAAAAGGTAAACTCCTCGAGACGATCCATAACATCAACAATACGCACAGTTCGATGGGGGTGAAGGCCTTTATAGAGAGCAAGGCGCGGATAAGATAGCGTCTGCATAGAACGACGAACGCGGGTAGTATTCACAGCACGATGACAAACTTCATGGCGGAGATGTAAGGGGTTCGGGGAAGGACGATAGTTCCGGAAGTGTTCCCATAGCCATACTTGAAGGAAAGCCATGGCAGCATTACTCTCAATAATGTGATCGGGATGATTTACCCATTGAAGGTCACTGGCTAAGGTGTCAAGATAGCGGTACAACCCCCCCAAGAACATGGGAGCCAAAGGAAAAGAGGCTTTGTTGACCATTAAAACTGCCATTACTATGAGTTCGTCTTTGATACTATCCTTAACGCCATATTCAAAAAGGTCGTGGGACAACCAAAACACCAGTAATGCCGCAAGCTCATGCTTAGGGGTGATCCTCGACATGATAGGCAAAGACGATGAGTCAGGGGACTTACAGGCAACTCGTGTATACCAAAAGTCGGCCCATGCCTTGAGACCAGCCCGCTTCTTCTTCTTAGGAACACCCGGGGGAACATCATCTTGAATAGAACAACTCCTAGCTTGGCGTAGCACTCTACACATTTTTTTCTTCTTCGGTATTGCGAGACTCCCATACGTTTCTATAGGGAGCATTGCCATGCATTGGGAGAGCCAAGATAGCCACGACGTCCTCCGAGTTGGAGTAGCCTCTCCCAAGCAAACAAGAATGTATGAACCTCTTTCACCCAGTCAAGGATCACACGACGAAGATCCCATAGGTGGCGTGTTATATGCCTAACCTTGGAAGCTTGAAGAGCGTTGTATACCCCAATCTCATCTAAAATCTCGGTATTAGAAGGTTCGAGGAGCACATGGTCTACCCATTTCGGCCATATGGGAGGGTATGTGGACGAGCCAAGGAAAGACACATTGGGAAGTACATGATCACCTCGACGAGCGGTGAGGTACGGCACTTCAGCACTGTCAAGGAAGAAAGGTTTCAGAGGCTCACGTGCTAAGAGCCAAGAAGTATTAGTAGCAGTGGCAACAGGGATAGAAGAATGGGCGGCATTGTCGAAGCCATCAGTCAGCAGTGTCGCCTTCTCAGCAGCTTCACGTTCAGCCCCACGTTCTCGACGCTCTTGCGTGGACATAACTCGACCCTTACGAGGTTTGCGGGAGGAAGTACCCGCGCTTTGAGAGACATTCGGGGTGAGTGTGTCTTCATCAGAAGCGGCATCCGTGCTGTGATTGAGTTGATTATCTTCGCCTGTAGAATCGTCGTTGTTGGAATCAGAATCGCTCATGATATGTTAAGTTAAGAAACGCCAAGGGGAGCAAGAATAAGAAAGAGAATGAGATGAGGAAATAGAAAATGAATGACAAAGAGGGTCTATATATATAGATGGAGAACAGAGGGAGGTGAGAATACTACAAACTTTCGCAAAGAACGAGGTAAAATGTTACATCATATGGGGGAAGAATGGTACGCGGACGCGCGACGCATCAACAGCAGTACTGAGGTAAAGAGCGATAGCCTCCTATTGCAAGTGTGCATGGCAGTTGGGGACTCAAGTGAGAGGAACGGATACGAGATTTGTTTTTTGGAACATATGATGGGTTGCCTAGCCTAGATGATAGGTGAACATGGAAGACGGGTCATCATGGGGACCTTGTGCCAGAAATAGGAGGCTGTGCTCATAAAGATGCTTTACACCGTAGAAGACGTGTGCGATTGGTCTTCACAGACAAGCTGTGCCTGCACATGAGGGCATCCCATACCCACGAGTAGGGTAAGTAAGCGTCATGGGCTGTATGATTGACGTGAGGTCGATGATGTCCGTGGAGAGGACGCGGGTAGATATTGTCAGCTATTGACAAAGAAATAACAAGTGGATGAGGTTAATGCTCGAAGCAAGGAAAAAACGAAAGCATACGTGAAGATAGAAGAGGCGACAGGCATGAGGAGAGGTTGAATGGTCCCTTTTATACGGGTGATCGGTATGGGCAAGGTACGGAAAGTGATAAAATAAAGATGCATCTCATATGTCTTACGCATACGGAAGCCAAAGGCCATGGGTAAGGTAGGGAGTACTGCCGTAGCCAGAAGATGGAGGTGATGCATACCCGCATAAATTAATAATGAATGAAGGAAAATGCTACGACTTGAGGATTATATGACTGCTGCTTACCTTGGATACGTAAACAGTCAGTCAGGGGACTTAATGTAGATACCCCAAAATATAAAGTGCAAGAAGTGATGGGATGTAGGGACCTACTCCAAGACCCTACACCTTAACAAAGATGTAAGAACCTACCTTAAGACCCTACACAAACACGAAGAAGGAATGAAATATGGGAAGAAGAGGCGATGGGGATGTAGGGACCTACTCCAAGACCCTACACGTTAGTAAAGATGTAAGAACCTACCTTAGGACTCTACCTAAACATGGAGAAGGAATGAATATGGGAAGGAGAAGTGATGGGGATGTAGAGTCTACGCCAAGGCCTTACATCTCAATAAGGCGTAAGAGCTTACTCGAAGACCTTGCATAAACATAGGGATGCAATGAGGAGAGGAAGGGGTGACGGGAGCGTAGGGGCTTGCTCCAAGACCCTACGCCTTATGGCAAATCGCGAAGATGCGGTGTGCATGAAAGAGAAGAAGGGATGAGAGTGTAGGGTCTTGCCCCAAGACCCTACATCTCATGGCAAATGGAGAAGAAGTGTGCATGGGGAGAAGAAGGGATGAGAGTGTAGGGACTTACCCCAAGACCCTACATCTACAGACTTCACAAAGGGGAAACCGTGGAGAAGTAGTGTGCATGAGGAGAAGAAGGGATGAGCGTGTAGGGACTTGCCCCAAGACCCTACACCTCACGACAAAACCATGGAGAAGAAGTGTGCATGGGGAGAAGAAGGGATGAGAGTGTAGGGACCTACCCCAGGACCCTACACACCTCATGGTAAAAGAAAATGATGGAGAAGTAGTGCGCGTGGGGGAGAAGAAGGAGAAGGAGTGAGTGTGTAGGGACTTACCCCAAGACCCTACACCTTGTGACAAAACATAGAGATGTAATGAAGACATGATGGGAGTGTAGGGACTTGCCCCAAGACCCTACACCTTGCAACAAAGTATGGGTAAAAATCGAAAAGAGAAGGGGCGCCCACTAGCCGAGAGGAAGGGTGCCAATAGTAAGTGGGTCCCAACAGAGGGTAGTTCCTATCCAAGGGCAGAGGTGCCCCATAGTGGAAGGGATATCAAGGACACGTGTACGGACTCGAGATGTCAAAGTGAGGAAGAAGTCAAGATGGTGTACGTGTACGGTATCCAGCAACTCAAGAGGGATTTAGGAAGGTTATAAATACTCATCTCCTAAGAAGGAGAGATTAAGCCTTTTCTGTGTAAAAATTAGTATTGTACTACTTCCTGGATCAGAGTTATTCTTTCCTCTTTGGTGTAATTCAAAGGTTTACCCACTGAATTTATACCATATTTACATTAATCGGTCGGGGGACTTAATGTAGATACCCCAAAATATAAAGTGCAAGAAGTGATGGGATGTAGGGACCTACTCCAAGACCCTACACCTTAACAAAGATGTAAGAACCTACCTTAAGACCCTACACAAACACGAAGAAGGAATGAACATGTGAAGAAGAGGCGATGGGGATGTAGGGACCTACTCCAAGACCCTACACGTTAGTAAAGATGTAAGAACCTACCTTAGGACTCTACCTAAACATGGAGAAGGAATGAATATGGGAAGGAGAAGTGATGGGGATGTAGAGGTTCACGCCAAGGCCTTACATCTCAATAAGGCGTAAGAGCTTACTCGAAGACCTTGCATAAACATAGGGATGCAATGAGCGCGAGAGGAAGGGGTGACGGGAGCGTAGGGCTTGCTCCAAGACCCTACGCCTTATGGCAAATCGCGAAGATGCGGTGTGCATGAGGAGAAGAAGGGATGAGAGTGTAGGGTCTTGCCCCAAGACCCTACATCTCACGACCAGACCATGGAAAAAGAAGTGTGCATGGGGAGAAGAAGGGATGAGAGTGTAGGGACTTACCCCAGGACCCTACACTTCACAGCAAAACCGTGGAGAAGTAGTGTGCATGAGGAGAAGAAGGGATGAGAGTGTAGGGTCTTGCCCCAAGACCCTACATCTCACGACAAGACCATGGGAGAAGAAGTGTGCATGGGAGAAGAAGGGATGAGAGTGTAGGGACCTACCCCAGACCCTACACCTCATGGTAAAAACCGTGGAGAAGCCGTGCGCGTGGGGAGAAGAAGGAGTGAGAGTGTAGGGACTTACCCCAGGACCCTACACCCTGTGACAAAAAAACATAGAGATGTAATGAAGACATGATGGGAGTGTAGGACTTACCCCAAGACCCTACACCTTGCGACAAAGTATGGGTAAAAATCGAAAGAGAAGGGGCGCCACCAGCCGAGAGGAAGGGTGCCAATAGTAATGAGGCCCCAAACGAGAAGGTAGTTCCTATCCAAGGCAGAGGTGCCCCATAGTGGAAGGATATCAAGGACACGTGTACGGACTCGAGATGTCAAAGTGAGGAAGAAGTCAAGATGGTGTACGTGTACGGTATCCAAAGAACTCAAGAGGGATTTAGGAAGGTTATAAATACTCATCTCCTAAGAAGGAGAGATTAAGCCTTTCTCAGTGTAAAAATTAGTATTGTACTACTTCTGGATCGAGTTATTCTTTCCTCTTTGGTGTAATTCAAGGTTTACCCACCGAATTTATACCATATTTACAC
>JAJJWW010004917.1:0-210138 GCA_023531295.1 Papaver armeniacum
GTGTGGGAAATCCTGCTACTACAGTATGAACTCAAGTGCAGGCAAAGGAGCTGAAATGGACAACAAGCACTGGAACCAATTGATTGCATCTAGAGGAGTCAGGCCGTTTTGCAGGAATGGGAGATTGCAGTGTCATGGCAGAGTTGGAGCTGTGGTTCAAACATGTGTTGCTGCAGTTTTGGTTATGTTGCAGGGCAGTGATTGAGTTATAGGTTTGGCATTGCATCTGAGCTAAGATGGGTGCAAGAAAGTAGATGGGTCTTGAAGAAGAAGGAGCAATTGGTGGCATTGATTTGAGCTGGCTAAGAAGAGGAAGTTCTTGGAGCCGAAATGAGGTAGTAGCACGGCAGAATACAGTGTTGGTGCTGGCGACAAGAGATGAATGTTATGGCCTGAGCTAATTGAGCCAACTGAACTAACTGAAATAGATAGATGTATGCTTAGGACAGGTTTGGGCTCAATGTGAAGTTGCTGATGAGACTAAGGATTAAACCGAGATGCGGGGTGAACCGAGTGCGCTCGCAAATCTGGAACATTGAATGGAAGAAGCATTGAAGGGGTTGAACTGAGTGTAGATGTATGTTTAGGAAATGGTGCAAGTGGAGATGGTTCTGTGCTTGATGAGCAATAGCAGCAGATTATGGAGAATGGCTCAGGTGAAGAGATGCTGGTTTCTGAGAAGTCAGTCGAAGGTCAGGTGTTGTGTAAAAATGCTCAGAGGCTATGCAATAGAAGACAATGGAGTTGTTGGTGTTATAATGCATGAAGCGAAGCTACAGAGGATGTATTGCAGGTGGTCTGGTGTTTCTGGTGAAGATTTGCACTCGATGGTGTTGATGCTGCACTTCCTGGTAGTACAGAACTGAGCTAAGGTGAAGTACATGATTGTGATGTGTTGCGAGCGGGGAGATTTTGGGGTTGAGTTGCAATGGGAATTGGCCAAGGCTTGGCATATTAAGATGCAAGAGCTGGAATTGCAGGAGATAGTTGTGCCTGAGTTAGTTGGAATTTGAAGTTACAGTTGAGCAGCGAATGACAATTAGTCGGAGAAGCACAAGTGAATGAGGAAGCTAAGAAATTATTGGGAATGAATGTGTTTGCTGCTGCAGATAAATTGAACTAAAGCTGGTGGATTTGAGATGCAGCTGGAAATAGTGAGTCTGCTGAGAGTTGCAGTTGAAGCTGTGGGAAATGGAAGGTGCAGTGATGAGCTTTGGGAATGAATTTCAATGTTACAAGAAAGGCAAGTTAGGCGATGGCTGGTTGTTGGTGTTGAGATGGTGGTTTGTGCTCAATATGAGTTGCAGTTCAAGTTGTTGCTGCAGTGTTATGGGTGTTGGTACTGAGTTGCAGAATTTGGTCTGGGATGGAACTGATGTTGCTCAGATGGCAAGAACACAAGTCTAAGAAGAATGAAGTACAATGATTGTGCAGCACATTGCAGGCCTGTGCAATGGCCTGAGCCAAGACTAGTCAGCTCACTCAGCCAAGGCAGTGACTGACTCACAACCTGACTTAGCTGAGTTAGAGTTTAACTCGGTGCCTGACCGAGTTGACTCACGAACCGAGTTGACTCGATGACCCGTTGACTTGTTGACTCGCTGACCCGTTGACCGGTGACCGGGCGGACTTTGCCGGTCACCTGAGCTGTTTTCCGGTGACTCCTCCGGCCGATTTCCGGCCACAATACCAGTTTTCCGGCGACGTATTTTTGGACATATTTTCTACATGGGTTTCTCTCTCTTATGGGCTTGGTGGATTTTTATCTAATGGACTTTGAAGGCTAGACCTAATTTTGGAAACAAGAGAGCTATTTAAAGGAAAGACTTCTACAATTTTGAGGACATATATTTTTCTTGGAACTTTGGAGAGCCGGTTTTGTTTACGCTTCTAGGGTTTGCTTTTGTTCATCTTCTTCTTTTCAATTAATATTATTATGATGAACTCCATAGCTATGAGTAGCTAAACAAATCTTATTGGTTATGGGATAAAGTTGATTTCTCAATATGTTATATGATTCAATGAATTAGTTTTGTCTCAATATTTTATTGTTTGTGACTCACAATTAATAGTGTTATATGATTTGATAGTTTGTTTGGTTGAGTCCGGAATCAATCCGATTTGCTTTCATCTCTAGAGCTATATTAGGGTTTTCAATACGAAAAAGTTGTTTATCACTGATTCTAAGTAGCATAATTGTGGGTAGTGCTTGTAGTGATATATCCTACTAGTCACAAGTGAATCATAACTTTTGTTAAAACGATTAGTGCTTTTACACATTCGTTTGCATTGATTAGTCTTATTCCATAGAACTTATTGCTTTTAGGGAGTTAAATATAATTGTGCTTTTACACTTTAGGTTGCTTTCTAGGAAGAATTCACATATGCATCTTTTAATGTGGTTGTGATGAAAACAGGGAATTAGCGGGATATACTTGCGATCAAGGTATCCTAGGACTATTAGTAGATGAGAGACTAAAATACCAATTCTAATCATTGATGAAAATACATGTTTGTGAATGATACTATCCCGTGACCAATATCTTCTCCTTATTGATTATTCGAATTACTTACTTTGCTTTCAATTACTTTTATTTCTTAGATAAAACAAACATTCCCCCTTGGTTACCTTAGAAATTGAAAATTGCATAACAACAATTGCCTCTCTGTGGATACGAACTCTTCCTTACCTTGTGCTTCATTTAAATTTAGTGAGTAAGAAAGTAAAATTATTTTTGACGGATTGACAACCGATCACGTACATGGATAGAGAAGTTATAATTATTATGTTGAGTCATATCGCGCTAGTTGTTCTCTTGTTCGTAACTGTCGTAGAGTATAGTTTGTGTTGATGATTTTTCTCACGAAAATAGTGTATCTTAGTGCCTTTAACATTAAGATCGCTATTTTTAACTTTTTTGTTCGCAACTGGCGAGAAGAGAGAAAAATATTGGATACAAATTTAATTTGTTCGTAACTGGCATATTATATTTAAAGTCCAAGAAAATTCTTCTCTCGTGACTAGAGTAAGGTCGCTAATGTCTTTATTTAGGGAATGACATAAATAGTGGAGATATATTTTTGAACTTGTGCTTAATGGTAATATATTTGTGGGGACTGCGGATGTGGAATTGTAGGAGGTGCTCGTGCCTTATGTCTCCCTGACGCAAACCAAGATTTCATGGTTGAAATCGTCTAAACTAAAGGAAGTTGGTATGTGTTCTCTAGTCTTGAAACACTTTTGACTAAATTCATGATTATCCCTATTTTTCACCTTTTCCATTTTTGTTGATAAAAAGGGGGAGAATTATTAAGTAGTGTATGGCTTTTTACGAAGCATCATGTAAGGGGAGTGAATTATTATATATAGGTTTACCTACTTTGCAAAAGTAGTATGTATTGACTAAGGTGGAGAACATATCACCATAATATTTCTTCAAAATTTTGGTGCAATTGAATTTTGAGGAAGGTAACAATACTATGTTTCTGTATAACGACTAATGAGTAGAGTGTATTTACCCCATTCTATAGAAAGCTCTAAGGAGTATTCTCATAAGTTGTTATCGCTATGGATCTTCAACAACAAAGTGCTGAACGAACACATGCAGAACATTAGGAGAACTTGAAGTACTAAGAATTCAAGACGTGTGTTGAAAACCCAAGAAAAACAAGCATAGTGGATTGAGTTGAAAAGTTTATTTTATTGTATCCATATATATATTGAATAGTTTTTCCACTAAAATTTACAAAGGGGGAGATTGTTAGAGCATTGCTCGGTTGAATATACAAGTGTTATCTCAAGTTTGTTGTCAATGTTAGGTGATCAAAACTATATCTTGATTTATAATCTACTAAGTTAAGTTTCCAATAGGTTAGAATTGTAGTTGAGTATCAAAGATCACCCTTGAAGTATGAAGATCGACAAAGATATTTTGGACAATTTCTGTATCAGGTATGTGAAGACTGAACTATTCTATTTTACTCACTATATATACCATCATTATATCTATTGAGACTATATCGTATGATTTATAGTAGATTCAAGCTTTTCTTGAGAAAAATCTCGTAATATGATTTAATTAGCGATTGGATGTTCATAGGTCCTTAACAATATTAGTTCAATGAATTTGTGGATCAATTGAAAATTTCCCATGCAAATGATTATATCACTTGGGAATGTTTCAATCATCAAAAGAGATATATATGAACTTACTGAATTTTTATTCAGGGTAGGTTGACGGACTCAGTTTGCAAATCATAGAATATGAGATTCAGAAATACAGGAAGGTTGGAGAACTCAGTTCGAAAACCATAAGTTCAGTCGGAGACAGGTCACGGACTTGGTTGGCGAACCTTGGTGAACTGAATTATAGGTTGGATTAATTGGCTAGCAGTTGGCGAACCCAATTCACGAACTGTGGTAAACTGAGTTCCAGAGTCTTGTAGGTGAAAAAATGAGGGTACCCAAATGCACCGCAATCTTTTAATTTTACCTATAAATATGATATTTTAAGTGATCGTCTATGGACAAAGTCGAGAGAATACAATTTCAAGATACTAACTTGATAATAGTTACGGTCCGAAACCTATTTACTATAAGATCAATATCAAGTGATTAGGATTAACATACAGGTGTAATTTAATTTATTAATAAAACAATTATAATGCAGAAGTAAAGTAAACGACACAACAAGATTTTGTTAACGAGAAACCGCAAATGCAAAACAATAACCGGGGCCTAGTCCAGTTTTGAATACTCTCAGAAATAAGCCGTTATACAAATAATAAAATCCAACTTCGTATAGTTGAGACCAAGTAAACTACCCATAGTTACTTAGTTTCCTTAGTATCCCCGCGTCTTCAACCTTTTGGTCATGCACTTGAATCTCAAGACAAAATCACTATCTCAAGTTGCTTTACCAAGTAAAGTCTTTATGTACTCAACAATTTTTGATCGTATTCCAAACAGTAAAGGAAAAAATCTGTTTGGTAACCACTCTATTCAATCTTTAAGAAATGATATGTTGAGTCGTTGACAAAGGCTCTTATGTTTAATCTAATAAACTCCTTTGAATGGTTAGATTAATCTGAATCTTAATTACCAAAATAATCAATTTCCGGATTTGCAATCAAACAATATAGAAACTCAAAAAGAAATTATAAAGTGATACCTATCTTATCAACTATATAATCACACGTCTATAAAAGCTAAACAAGATCTAGTTGGATCCCAGCCGATCAAGATGTCTGCACAAAATTCACAAGATACGAAACTAATTAGATAAATCTTCTCCGTCTTCAAATCTTTGATTATCTTTAAAGTACCTGCACCAAAAAACTTGAATCCTCTTGTGATCAATCATGCACAGAACAAAGTCTGTTAACAATGGATTATCACAAGATGTCTTTAGATCTAACAACAGTTCTAAAGATACCGTCGATACTTTGATATAGTTTGAATGACCCTTATGTCCGAAGAGAATGCTCTCAAGAATAATCAAACTAGGCGCAATCAAAGTTTCAACAACCGGTAGTCAATCAAATCAATAATCGAAACTAAAATAACAATGTATTTATCTAGTTTCCCACCAATGGTACTCGTAGAGCTTTTTGATCCCACGGAAGCCTTTAAGCGAGCAGTCGTAAGAGATTTCGCCTAATTAGGTTACTTTCCTCTTCGGATAGACGGATCCACCAGAAACAACACGAATGAAGTTTTCCTGGCTCTTAAGATAGTTTGCAAGAAATGAAAACTCAAGTATTGATAGACCGAAGTAGTTTGGACAACAAAAAAATTCAAAAACCGAAAATATTCTCAAGATATGCTTTAAAGTACCTAATTTCGGTTTTCATATTTCCAATAAAATTATTTCCGAAATCTCTCTTAAAAAATTTCTATTATTAGTTTAGCAAATTAACTAATAATCCTTTTCTAGAGTATATGCTTTAATTGCTGGTAATTAAAACATATAAATTGAAAATCATAATTAAATGTTTTTCAATATTTCGGTTTGGGATCACCTTGAGCATCAAGGAATATCTATGAACAATTAATGATAAGAGTTATGTACATGTTCAAATAATGTCGACATCTAGAAGTTTCCTATCTTAGCAAACCATAATTCCAAATTCACACACAACATAAAGAAATATGTGAATATTGGAAACCCGGTTTTGCTCTTGGGACCGGTTCTACCATGACTCCCAAACTAAGTTAGGACCGGTTATACCATGACTTCCAATATAGGTTATGACCAGTTATACCTTGCTTTCCAATACTAGTTAGGATCGGTTATGCCTTGTCACACTATATTGGCTATGACTGGTTTAAACCTTGTCTCCCAATACTAGTTAGGATCAGTTATACCCTGTCACACAATATAGGCTATGACCAGTTCTACCTTTATTCTCAACATAAGTTAAGAATGGTTCTACCTTGTCATCTTGCATTGGTCATCCAAATAATCTTCAATGAAAAACCGGACCAATACACTTGTTGATTCCCCTATCAATTATGAAACAAGTTCATACATCTACTTCCTTAAACCAATGTAGTAATACATAGTTTTCTAGGATGAAATCACACCTATATTCCACACATAATCAAGTAACTAAATACATAGATTATGTTGATGTCGTATTTACGAAGTTCAAAAGATAAACGTCATACTTCGTAATTCAATATAATTCCTTGACACTTTGATCATAATGCTATGACCAAGTCTAATCACTAGAGTGTTATAAATATAGCTTCGCATGTTATATTTTCAATATAAAGCGACTTGAAAGATACTTTAGGAATAAAAACAAGTCAAGTCAGTATTACTAACCTCAAGTGGAAGGATGATGTCTTTGTTGTAGTCGTTACTTCTTCACATTCTTCAGGTCTTCAGAGTAATAGTTATAAGTCTCAACATTCCTAGACTTTCTAGTCTAACCTAAACGAAATGGACTCTAGTACATTTAATCAAGTGACTCTAGATGAGTTTTGATAGTAAAATATGACAACCAAACTTGACATACCAACACTTGGTAGGTTCAACCGATCTATGCTCTAACAGTAGGGTTATCACTCGGTTCACGAACCGATGCACCCTGACTCGTCAACACGCCTTGCTTTCACGAATCGTTGTACCAACTATCCTGACAATGTTTAGCAGATGCTCAAAGACTTATTATTTTAATATGTTTGGCATTGCTAGAACTCTCTTAAACACTTCTAAGACTTCATTGATTTATTAAAACAGTTAGGTGTTTGAATCATGATTAATTTCTTAGGCATTTAAATGGACATCAAGTAGTGTTTAGGTCTTTGGATAACTTTCCAAACCGAACAGTGATAAGTGCATATTTCACATATATTTAGTGTCAATTCCATGCTATTATTTGTTGGTTTTCTTGCAAATTATTGTATATTACGCTTGTTTTCTCTTATTTGTGTTTTATTAGATAAATCATCCAAAAGAAGTGAATATGCACTTAATTGTGCAAGGAAAGAAGCTAGCTACAAGTGGAGAAGGGCTAAATACCAATTGTAACTCGTTCAAATTCAAGATTTCTACTTTTCATTGTGTAGAGGACGAGAAGACGAAGGCAATAGCGAAAGAACGGAGTCATTCTGAGTTCGTATGAAGAAGTTATGAGCAAAACAAGAACTTACAAGATTAAAATGGCAAAATTATCATTTTACAGGACCAAATGCTAGTGCCCCCCCCCCCCCGTGTTAAGGGGCAGTCAAGTTCACGGGAACTGCTAAAGGAAGTTCGGTCTTTTACAATAGGGGAGATGCCAAAGTTCAAATAATATTAAAGGCACCTGGATTATTACTCGGGGCACTTCGTCTTCCCTCTAAAGTTCAAATAATACTAAACAGAACACAAGTATTGACAGGCTGAATTTGATGATCATGATGATCACGATGATGATGGATCTTGATTAATAGTATATTCGAATTTGAATACATCATTGGGTTCCTGGGGACGACATAAAGCATGGGTATAGCCTGATTTCAAATCAGGGGGCTCGAAATTCAGGAAGTGATGCCGATGATCCTGGTAGAGAAGGAGAACTAAACAGTAGCTGCTGCTTAGGAGCTGTTGGCTGGGATGACGAGATTTGTGAACACATAAATCTCGATGGCATCCACGTGTTCACAAACAGTGTTCGCATACACTTAATACCATAAATTATGCGTTGTACGCGTAAAGGGGGATGATTATATCGATTCATCGACTCAGAGCCTTCGGGCTCGTCCTTGTCTAATCGTATATTATCACCAACAATGCTCGTATAGTAGAATAAATATAAAGCGAAGCATAAGTATGAAGTTTATCATGCAAAGTACCGAATATAATGTGCGGAACGTAAATGCAGAATATAAAGTGCGGAATGTAAATGTTGAAATATAACTGAGACAATCATTTACGTGGTTCATCACTAAGGCCTACATCCACGGGGTTGGTGTTTCACTATGTATAAATTGATTACACAGATAGTCGAATGACTTTGAAGTATGAACTGAGGCTGCGGGATCAAGGGAATCACTTACTCTTCCTAATTCTCTCTCCTCTGTTCTCCTCTCTTTTTTATGGCCCCCCTTTACTCTTAGTGGGGAGGGGTATTTATATGGTTACAACGTGGGGTCCACTTCTGAAGACCGCTGACCTCTCCATCTTCTACGATGCCCCCAGCGTTCTATGCTTATTGTCGAAGAGTGATGGTTGTATCTTCCACAGGATGGTCGACACATATGCTGCTCAGAGTGTTTAATGCGGGTGGTTGAGTCGTCTGCACGCACCAGACAAAGGTCTTCTGCCCCTGTCACATCCGCGTCAGTTGGACTTACCCCAGCCGTCGATCTTGGATCTTTCTTGATATGGGATAAAGTGAGTCTTTGGGTGCTTTTCAGTGCTTCGCAGTGGCATTGTATCTCGGTGCTCCTTGATCCTTGGTCATTGGATCTGTTAGATGAGGGCCCTGCCTTGATGACCCACGTCTCTTGGCTGTATGCGCGTGGCATCATATCTTGATGCCCTGAATGGTGTGCCTTCCACGTGTTTCTCTATAGATACGTGGAGGATGATGAAATATGTATACATAATTTGCCCCTTTTCTTCTGACTTGGGCGTCAGTCGAAATTAGAAGAAAAATGGCACATATTCCTCATCTCTCTCCTAATAACTTCTCCTAGATATTAGGCGCGTTTCCCACTCATAGCAATAACTGCTCCTTGGGTAAAGGGATGTTTAGTATTTCCTTCAAGGCTTATAAATAGAAAAGAGAATGTGAAAATTTAGAAATAAATTTCATTCCCTCCCTGTCAGTCTTTCATTCTTTTTATTTTCTTCTGTAGATGGTGTTCTTTCTTCTTGTTCTTTAGCCATTAACTGCTACTATCCTCATATTGAATACGACTTTCTCTTGTCTTCTTCTGATCTCATCTGCTGCTATAGTTCGTTGTCTCCTTGATTGCCCTCGCCTTGTTCGAAATTTCTCATACATAGGTAAGAGATTTATCTTTGATTTTGATCTTGATCACTTGGTTCATCTTCTGCTACTGTATTCTTTAGCTTTGCGATGAAGATCACATATACCGAAGCATATATGCTTGCACCTTCTTCATTAGAAAGCGTATAAACTCGTGTTTGAAGATTTTCTTTGGTGTTTTGACTGAGTTAGGGTTTTTCTTATTTTCTTCGTTGGATAACTATGATGAACTGGCCAAAATTTAGCTTTTTGATCCTTATTCGTCATTCTGCGAAAACCTATAACTTGTTTGTATATCTCGTAGATATGGCTGATCGTCAGCGGGTTCCTTATCAGACTCTGCCATCTAGTCCTCGTAGATCTCCTCCACGTAGAGACCCTGATATATCTCCACCAAGAGGAGGTTCATCTAGGTCTTCGCAAGATGATCTTCGTACCCAAAGAGTCTCGTCTTCCTCTGGTCAGAGATCTTCGTCTACCAGGAAAGCAGATCCACTGAAGGGACCTCCTGGTTCTAGGTATGCTATTAGTCGCGCTTCTTCTCGTCCGCGCGATGATTCTAGGAGCACGCAGGCTCCTCCTCGTAGTGAAGCGTTGGACGTTCCACCTCTTCGTTCTATGGCTCCTCTTCCGATGCCCTAGCATAATCCTATGCCTCCACCTCCAGCGGTCCCCTCCAAGGGAAAGTCTACTAAGGGTACCGCCTCGAAGAATGATCCGCCAAAAAGTGTTCCTTCCAAGAGAAAGGCCTCAGACATGAGTCCTCCGAAGGATTCCACACTAGATCCGCCGATAAGGAAGACGCTGCCCCGGTAATACGAAGCGTGTCAGTTGGTAAGAAAAAGGTCACATTCAATCATATTGACCTGGAGGCGTTTAAGGAGAAACATGAACTTCAAGCCTTTGACGTACGCTTCTATGCTCCCGATGATGACATCACTTATGAGCTTATCTAGAAGTATCAGTTCGATGAGTTTCATCTGCTGACAACCGTAGGGGCCTTCGAGGCGGGCCTTATGTTGCCTCTATACAAGTCAGGTGATCCCTTTTATTAAGACGTCTTGGCTAATCGTGAGGGTTCTTCTACAAACACCCATAGTCGTTTTGTTTCACAGTTGACTGGGAATTATCTTCGTGCACTGAAGGAGTGCTATCTTCGGAGCAAAGGAGAAACGATGATGACTTGATATGTCCCTGATCCTTCTGAGAGAGAATGGTATACTCCCCGGAATTTTAATAATTCCTTCGGGGATTATATTAATAGTAGGAACCGTAAGCCGTGGAGTGTTGGTCTTCGTAACATTGCTGCTCCTCGTGGTGAGATTCGTCTTCTAAGTGAGGTGAGTGACGCCAAGCTAAAGTACGTTCCTGGTACGGAAGGGTCTCCTAACAAGAAAATTTTCCCTCGTCGTGAGAGGATCAAGCGCGATCACGACTATGAGTGCCATGCTACTGTTATTGAGGTTATTGGTCCATGGGCTTGGGGTTGGATTCCTGGTCCACACGGATGGTGTCCCACTGCTGATAGCGAACCTCATGAGGTCGCTCCTGCTCGTTATGGAGACTTCTGCCCTTGGTGTTTGAACTTTGAAGGCATGAATTTTCCTTATGCCCTCGATGTTGTTGATGGGGATGAGGAAGAGAGTACTGATGTTATCCTTCATTCGAGGAGTATCTTTGATTTGCCAAGGTATGGCTTTTTCCTATACTTGCCCCTTTTCTCCTTGTGTTTAAAAAGTTTAAATTTTTCAAGTAAGGGAGAAAATAATCCCTTGATGGCATCTCTTGTTGTTCTGTAGGTGACGAAGAAGAAAAAGATTGGTCCCAAGCGATCTTCTACGGTTGTGGCTGATGAGACAGAGGTTCACGAGGAGGTTAATTACCAGCCCTGCTAACGAAGACTTTGCTGAGGATGAGGATATGTCCGATGGGGAGGAACGTACCGATACTTCTCCCCCCAACCACGAGGATGGTGACGGTGCTGGTGGGAAAGAGAATGCCCCTGGTGGCAACGATGGTGGTGAAGAAAACATTACTGCTGGTGGAAATAGTAATAGTGGCCCCATTCCTATTGGTTCTCAAGAATTTTCCTTTGGTAGGATTTACTCCGCGGGGGAGACCTTCGACATGATTACTGCCATGGGTCTTGCTGGTGAGTTCTCTTGGCTTTCCCAAAACGATGATTGGGATGTGCTTGATAACTCTGGCAAGGGGAATGCCGCGGGTCAAGAGGTTGTAGACGCATGTGATATACTAGAGGGTGATGATGCTGAAACCCTTGCTAATCAGGAGGCGGGAGAAAGGAAGAGTTCAATGGTTGGGAAGTCCGCTGATGTTGGGGAAGTTTCTACTGAGTCTCCCTTGAAAGATTTCCTGCAATCTTTGATGTTGTAGGGTGACGACGCCATTCTTGCTTGGCTTAAAAAGAAAAATTTGATGTTCGTCCCAAATCCTGCCCCCGTGCTTGTTGGTGAGAAGACTTCCGACGCCTATACTCGTCGGATGATGCAATTATCTGCCGAAGACAAGGTTGCGGATGTGTGGGACAAGAATTTGAGGGACTTGGATGCTACCCTGGTGGTTGATCCTCCATACACCATTTTCGATATGATGGCCATAGCTGATGGGTATCAGTATGGTTTCCCTCAGCAGCGGATGCTAGAGGTACGTTACACTTTTCCTCATGTATCTATCTCTTTGGGAATTGTATAGAGTTCTGATATGATACTTCTTCCTTTCCTGGAACGTAGATGATGAGGAGTGAACACTGCAACCATACCCTGTACCAATTCTTTAAGGCCAAGTCTCTCAAGTTAGAGGCCAAGCTTCGTCACAGAGAAGAGGAGATTTCTGCGACTAAGACGGTTATCTCCGCCAGGGATAAAGAGATAAGTGAGCCGAGGAGTCATCTCAAAGGGAAGGAACATCTAGGAAACGAAGAGGAAAAGCTTCATCTAGAGCTTGCTATGGTCCGCAGTGAGTTGGAGGTTCGGAAAAATGCTTCATCTTTTACAGGTCCGTCTTTTTTCTTCGCTTTTCTCACCATCGCTATTTTCTAGCAATTAGTGTTCTGTCTGAGTCTCCCCACCCTATCTTCAGCGGGTGGAGTCCCAGAGCTGGTATGGCTTCGGAATGAGAGACAACGGCAGAAAACCCGTATCGCAGAGTTAGTGGAGCAAATAAAAAGTGAGGCCGAAAGATGGGATGCAAAGGCCGAGGTGTGGCGTCTGAGGCATACTCAGATAGTTGATATGCAGAATAAGTATAACACTGATCGTCATCTGTTTAATGGAACTCTGCTATGGACGCGTGATAATCTTCGCGAAGCCCGAGAATATGCTTCATCTTTAGAAGCTAGAATAAATCTTCTGGAGGAAGAGTTACGACAGGCTCGTTCCTCTCAAGGTTCCAAAGTAAGAGAGTATATGCAGCGTCTTTCCAAAGAAAGAGACGATGCCAGGGATGAAACTGGTGCCCTTAGCAAGGCCTTGGCTGCGTGTCGGGCTGATATAGCCCGCCAGTTTGAGTCTGAGAGAAATCTTGAAATGAACATGTACAGACTCAACAAAGGGTTGGAAGAGATGAATAACGAAGTCAATCATCTTCGTCACTTGGATTCAATGAAGCAGGTAGAGTTAGACGCTAGTCAATTCACTCTCTCAATCCTTCAAATGGATTATAAGAAAATATCCGACGAGTATGACTTTCTTGACGAAGCTCGAGATGCAATTTTTAACGAATATGAAATAGCTTCGGCTAGGGTCGAAGGTGTATATTTATTTCGTCGAGTGTGATTTTGTAATCCGTCGTCCTAACCATTCCTTTTTTTTTAGAGCTCCAGGGACAGCTTCACGCTGCGACTGAAAAACTTGAAAAGGATCTGAGCTAGAGAAGGCTCAATCTGCCTTAGTGCATCAAGAGGGTCAGACCACGTACTACAAGGGTTTAGATGCATCACGAGATGAATCAGCGAACGTGGCCTCTAAGGAAGTGAGCCGTCTGTCCTCTTTGTTGTCACAGGCCGAGATACGGAATACCATCATTACATATAAGGCTCGTTGTCAGTTAGCTGAGGAGACCAATAAGGTTTTGACCAAAATCGAGCATGGTCTGAAGACTGAACATGGGCTCATCAAGGAGTATCCTCGTCGCCCTATGCCTGCCCCCTTGACTAATTCTTCAGGGCTTTCTTCAGGTGGGAGTGTGCCTTCGTCGCAGAGAAAAGACCCCACCGGTGGAGCTGAATCATCCAAGTAGATTCTTCCGCTAGTTATAGAAAGTTGATCTTTGTTGATTATAGAGCTTCGTGCCATCTGTTGATGTGTTTTTCGTTTTCTTGTTTATTTTGCCAAACTTGTAATCAACTTTCATGGAATGGATCATCGTTTATTAATTATGTACATCTTTCGTTTACCTTCATTATTATTTGAACTGTATTATTTAGTTAACGAACTCAATGAGGTAAATGAATTAATTAAAGAGTTCCTTTAGGAACGAAGTGTTTGAGTGCGATGCCGAAGGTATATACCTTCATGATCGTCTTGAGACCTGTCACCCCGCGGGATAATCCTTGGCCAGAGGATTCCCAGACGTTGGGGGTCGATTGTAGGATTATAATATCGCAACACCAAGATTCTCGCGAAATCCATAAACGACACACTGCGAAGATATCGCGGGATGGAGGTATAAACGACGTAACAGATGACGACAGCCAAAACACGAGAAAGATGTGAAGATGTGGCGAGATCAAGGAGTGTCGCGAGATTCAACATACGTACACCTGCGAGAATGTCGCAAGCCAGATCCGAAAATAAAGGACAGCTTAGCTGTCATCCACTATGTAATGTCCTATATAAAGGGCCGAGTAGACTTGAGAGAGGAGAGATCTTTTTCGAAGTGTTGAGCTAGTCATTAAGAGAGAGAAAGTTTAGAGTGATTGTAATCCCTTAGTTTATCTCCTTTTCATCTTGTAATATTTCTGGAGTTTGATCAATAAAACTTATAATTGTTCATCTTAAAATGATTTGAGTGTGTGGATTCTTGTGAGGGGTCTGGTGTGGGATTTCCTGCAACTACATAATGGCGCTAGAAACAGGGATAAGTGAAGATTGATATTGTGATTTGGAAGAATTTGAAGTAACAGATAAATAATTTCATATAATTTTCAACAACTCATTAAGATTAAAGAATGACAAGAAGAAGACATACATCAAAACAACCAACGACTGTTAGAAGGAGTAGGAGACTTGCTGGAGAAGAAAGAAACGAAATGGGAGAATCTTCAAGAGCAAACGCAAGAAACAATGGAGAAAATCGGATTCAATCGCCAATTCAGCATACACCAATACAAGATAGAACTGAGGATTATGACAGAGTGAGCGTACACACTTGGCGATCGGATTCTGTAGATGAAATAGGGGAAGAGCATCAATTAGGAGGTAATGGACAGTAGGAAAGAGATCGAGAAATGATTGGAGGAATAATTCATGGAAACGAAGAGATTACAGCGTTAGAGGCATTAAGACAAACAATACGCAAAGAAAGGCGGTTAGAAACAGAAGAACGTGCAAATCTCACAAGGCAAAATCATGAGCTAAGGATGGAAAACATGAGGTTACAGAACAGAAGGTCAAGGAGCACTACAAGGTCAAGATCAGTAAGGGAAGAAGTAAGACGAGATATGCCTGTAGAAAATGCTAATGAAGAAATTCAAGAAGAAATACAAAATTTAGATGAGGAACGCCGCGAAAGAAGATAAGTAAGGGAAGATGGGCAAAATGATGGAAACCAGAGAGACAGACACCGCCAGAGGCGAGATAATCAAGAGGATGGAGAAAATCAGGAAGAATGAAGGAGAATATTACATGGGAGAGAAGTACAAAGAAATCACCGAGCAATTCAAGATGAAATTGAAAGACATTATACTGAACAAGCGCATCTAGCTCGCGAGAGGGAAAGACTAAGAGCAGAAATGGAAGAACAAGAACTACAAGAGGCAATTCGCCAAAACAATCATGATAATCGAGAAAGGAGGCGTGGGTGTAATCACAATAATGTTAATATCAATGAATAATACGATAGAGCACTAAGGAGAACTGAAAGACGGCAAAGAAGAGAAAACGAGAGATACAATGGTGTGCGAATTCATGAAAGGAATGAAAGAGAAGATCGCAGAGAAAGACGGGAAGAAAATGATGACCAATAGAATCAAAACGGATATGAACGCAGAAGAAGAGAGGCGGAGTTAAAAAGGCCAGTGGAAGATAATTCTAGTATAAATGAACAAATTTTGAAAGAGCTAGCGGAAATGAGAGGAATGTTAAATAATAAGAAAGAAGGAGGCATGAGACAATTAGATGAAGCTATAGAAGAAGCTGCGAAAACCCCATTCACACGGGAAATATACAATTAGAAAGAATACCCCCAAAATTCAATTTGCCTACATTAACCAGCATTTTTGATGGATCAACTTGTGCAATACAACACATCAAAGCTTATTTGAGATGTATGTTACAATGGAAAAATCATGATGCTATCTCGTGCAAGTACTTTGCATCAAGTTTAACGAGGAGAAGCTTTGAAATGGTTTGAAGGCACTCGCCAAAAAATATTATAGCATCCTTCAATCATTTACGGGCTATATTTTTAGGGGCGTACATAAGTAACAATTTCTCGCGACCTGGCATTGAAGATGTATTTGGATTAAAGCAAAGGGTTGGAGAAAGTTTGAAACATTTGACCATGAGGTGGAAGACAATGTGTAGCGACATGGCGGGTCGTGTTTATGAGAGATATCTCATTTTATCATTCATTAATTCTATATTCGCAACCAATCTGTTATACATTCAAATTTTCAGAATTAAGAAAACGATCACAATGAATGAGCTGCGAGAATTACAGAGGAATATATTGCTCTCGAGGAAAGACAAAATGAGATGGAATCATACCCAGTTGCGAACACAAGTTCGAATCCAGTGAATGCAAGCTTGTTACCTAAGTTGATAAATACAGTGGCGAGCACCTCGCAAGGACAACCAGAGTTGGTAATGGGTGACAATCAACAGAAGCTAGTGGCTATGGGGAGTCGTGACCAAGAAGAATACAAGAGACAAAGAAATTTCTATAACCGTGGTGGAAATAACAAAATTCAAAGACTTGACCAGCAGCCGCAAGAAAGTTACGGAGGTCAAAGGCAAAATTATCATAGGGGACAAGGAAGCCGCAGGGTAGTATGGGAAGAAATCGAGATGCCACCTCTGAAAGCTAGCGTGGAGAAAATATGGGAAGCTGTAATCTTGATGGAAAATATACCAACACCATGGAACATGGGAAAGGAGCCACCCCCAAGCGAGAGAAGCCATGAATTTTGTTCTTATCACCATTTCCATGGACATACAACAAATGACTGCAGAAATATAAACAGAATCATCCTCAGGATGATAGATCAGGGAAAATTAAATCATTTTCTAGTAAGGAAAGCACAACCTCAAGTATTGCCACCACCTCCTCCAGAAATTCACAGGGCGAACACAACAAAAGAACGTGAAAAATTTGTGATAGAAGTTGGGGAAAAAGCAAAAAAACTGTTTTGTAACTCTATTGTACATTCGTACAAGAAAATTGAAGATTTCCACGATATTACTCTCAGCGGGGTTTTCGCAAGGGATGCCAATGATAAAGAAATAATGAACACCGTGAAGACATCGCAACTGGAAGAATGGCAGAAGAAGATCATTTCTTTTACCGCGGAAGAAGTACCTGAGGCCGAAGAAATGCATGACAACCCACTTGTGGTAAGATTGGAGATCAACCCAAAACCCAGCGAGGATGAAGATGATGAAGCTGAGAATTCTTGGGCAATCAACAGAATTTTGATTGATACGGGGAGTTCAGTGAACATTCTTTTTTATCATACTTACAAAACCATGGAAGGGAAAGATGCAGATTTGATACCTTCAACCTATAAAATTTATGGTTCTAATGGTACTGCAAATAAGCCTAAAGGAGAAGTTCACATGAGAATTCCACTGAAAGGATTGTCTTCTGAAATTTTATTCTGTGTTGTTGATGTGGAATCACCATATAACGCATTAATTGGGCGACCTTGGTTACATGAGATTCTATGCGTAGCATCGACTTTTCATCAATGTATTAAGTTCCCTCATCCAACTGGTATTGGGATTATAAAAGGAGATTGGATAGAAGGGAAAAAGTGTTATGAAGTTGATATAGAATCCTGCGAAGAAAGAGCTGCGAAGAAGAAAGATTGGAAACACAACATCAGAGAAAAACAAAAAAGTGAAAGGTTGATGGTAGATACCATAGAATGGAGAGAAGAAGAAATGCTGAGAAATCAATGTTTGTTGAAGAAAAGAAGTGGCGATAATATCGCAAGATATGGAGAAATAACAGAAAAATTCAAAGAGAATGAGGCAGAAAGTAGCAAAAATAAGAGGCCTAAAGATTGAATGTGCTTACTGATCGAGGGAGTAGAAATTGGAAAGAGAAGTGTGTAAATATATATATATATATATTACAAATGGCAAATATGTTGCAAATGGCGAAAATGGAGTTGTGTAAGAGTTGATATGAAGAAGAAAATATATTTTACAAATGGCAAATATATTGCGAAAGTACAAAAGAGCTTATATATGCAGAAGAATCAACAAAATAATCATAAAGTGGCGAACTTATTTTGGCGTACACCCTAGTTCGCGAACACAATTTCGCAAGAGGCAAAAGAACTTCAGTGCGTCATAGTAGGGGGTACCTATTACATATAACAAAGAATCAACAAAATAATTAGAAAGTGGCGAACTTATTATGGCGTACACCCTAGTTCGCGAACACAATTTCGCAAGAGGCAAAAGAAACTTCAGTGCTTCATAGTAGGGGCACATATTACATATAACAAAGAATTAACAAAATAATCAGAATGGGACGAACCTTCATGGCGTACACCCTAGTTCGCGAATAAAATTTCGTAAGAGGCAAAGTACCTAAAGTGCGTCATGTAAGGGGGTATCCGTAACGTGGCTCAGGGAAAAGGTTACACCGCCCCTGGAACCTGAGCCATGGAGATTGGGGGTAATAACACCCATCCAGGAGAGGTACCTTGGATTTTCAATCTAAGCTAAGTGACTTAGATTGGACGACCGGGGGTCTCTTCTAAGGAGTCAGCATTTGACCAAGGCACCGAGGTACACGGTTGAGCCAAGGGTGTCTGGGGCATTTGAAGTGTCTCGTCCATTCTTGGCAAGTCTCGGCTTATGCTGCACTCGGCCCGAAGAAAACTCCACTTAGGGTGCAGTCTCGTAACCATAAGCCCTATAGGCAAAAGGGATAAGAGGCTACGAAAACAACTGGTTGTTGTTAAGACCGGATGGTAGGAGTTAGCCTTGTATGGCAGAAGTACGCCTCCTTGAAGGGGAAACCAGGGGGAAGATAAGGGCGGCACCCTCCATTAGGGAGCTGATAGTGTCAAAAAAGACGCAAATGTCATGAGACTTTATATTCGCAAGAATATTTAGGCTTGTCATATTTGTGCGACAATCCTGAAGAGGAAAAAATAAAAAAGAGTAGCTAAGACGAGATCAATGGGTCCTTATATGCAAATGTAAAGACGTCCTGTGATTTCGTCGCAAAGACGGCAATGTCATGGAGCTTTACGTTCGCAAGGATATTTAGGCCTGTCATATTGTCGCAAGAAAAATATCTTGCAGAGGGAATAATACTAAAGAAATGATAAGACAAGATCAATGGGTCATTACATGAAAGTGTAAAGACGTCCTGCGATTTTGTCGCAAAAATGAGAGGTGGCAAAATAAGACCTTTAACTAGGAAGGAAAAATAAGACCACACAAGATAAATGATAAGGCAAGATCAATGGGTCATTACATGAAAATGTAAGGACGACCTGCGATCTTGTCGCAATGATAAAGTTCAACAGAAAATATCTGCGAAATTATGCTTAATCTCTCATTCGAATACAAATAACAGAGTCAAGTATGGGAATGAACAAGAACATATTATTTGTCTTCATATGACAAATTTACGCATATATTGATTAACCATATTGCAAAAAAGAATTCCTCTTTATGTGCAGGAAGAAACAAGAAAGATAGAAATTGTATTCAAAGACCCAAGAAATTCGCAACAAAAGAATAAATCCAAAGATGGGAGATTGAAAATATGACTATACAAATATTACAAAGGGAGAAAAAGGAAAATAAAATTATTTCTCATTGGATTTCTCCTCTTCTTTATCTTCATCAGATCCTTCAACTTCTCCATCTTCATCAGATTTGTAGGATCACAATATCGCAACAGACAAGATTCGCGGGATAAGTAAACGACGGTGTCGCGAAGAAGTCGCAGGAGTTAAAAATAAACGACGCAATGAATAAACGACAAGCAAAACAATTGGAAGACATGAGATCTGGCGAAGGCTAAGAAGTGTCGCGAGAACGAATGTCTGTGCATCTGCGACACTTCGCGGGACATTCCCGAAAATAAAGGATAGCTTAGCTGTCTACCACTATGTATTACCCTATATAAAGGGCTGAGTGAATCTGTGAGAGGGGAGATCTTTTTGGGAATTGTTGGGCAAGTCATTAGGAGAGAGAAAGTTTAAGAGTGTTTTAATTTCTAAGTGTAATTCTATTTTCTTGTGTAAACAATTCATGGATTCAATTAATAAATATTCTTGATCTTACATCTTTCGATGGACTAATTAAGCAAAATCGAGTAAGGGGTGTAGTGTGGGAAAACCTGCTACTACATATGCGCTAGAAACAGGGACCTAATCTTGTTGGTTCAAGAAAGTTTAGAAAAAACGGCTACTGTTGGTGATGAATTCAATTGGATCTATAAACTTTAAGGGGAAAAACAGAAATTTCCAAGAGATAATTTAAATCTTCAAGCAACGGATGCAATCAGCTAAGTCCGCGTCTCAGCTAGTTTAAATCAACGAAGAAAGATGAAGTTATGCGAAGTATCATAGCTAACACCTGCAGTCCCACCGGAATTAACGATAAGAGAGGAACTAGCTAATTATCCATCATTTCTTGTTTTTGCTGCTCACTGAGATCGAGATTTAATGCAGACGCAATTAAAGGAGTTGGTGCAGTAGCCATATAACATGAAGTTATATCTATGTATGTGGGATCCACGAAAAATGGAAACTTGATTTCATTTCCAATTATACAGTGAAGGTACAGGACTTGAGTGCGGTGTCAGTTGAAGTCTTTTTATGGTGATGAGATAATATGGACCACATTGCATAAGGACGATCAACGGATCAGTTCGCATCATAAGAATTAAAGTTCGCAGCATACGAAGAATTAAAGTATATACTTCGCAATCCACCTATCAATTTATATACGAAGTCCCACCAAATCACAGGAAGAGCTCTTGCTACATCACCTAATATAATAATTCAAAGTAGTTCGCAAACAAAAAACTGAGCTCGTGGAACATTACTATTCGCAAACATTTTCAGCACAAGCATTTCCTTCGCAAGCATTTATTTCGCAAGAAGAAAATGGGAGATTATTTCGCAGACATATTTCGCAAGAGAGGGTTAGAACAATTGGATGCTAGCTTCGCAAGAAAACCATATACTTCGTAAGAGACAACAACAACAACAAACCACAAAAGCTAAGTACCACTTTCCTTAAACATTTTACTTACAAAAAATAAAAGATTTTTGATTTGATTTACAAAACGCGATACAATCGCAGAA
Source organism: Papaver armeniacum (assembly GCA_023531295.1). Lineage (NCBI taxonomy): Eukaryota > Viridiplantae > Streptophyta > Magnoliopsida > Ranunculales > Papaveraceae > Papaver > Papaver armeniacum. Next base: position 21,230 of record JAJJWW010004917.1, read on the forward strand.
TTACAAAGATTTCACGATTACAATAATTCGAGAACAATATCTCGCACAGATCAATTTATATATTTCCCTTAAATATTTGATTTGTTTCAAATGAGAATGATATCCAACATGGAGAGTAGTAGCGGGCAAACCTTTATGGCGTACACCCTAGTTCGCGAATTTACCTTATGATTTCGCAAGAGGCAATGTACCTAAAGTGCGTCATATAAGGGGGTACCTATTAGGATCATTTCCATGAAAGATGTTTATCGTTTGAGACGAAACAAGTTATACAAAGGAAATCAAAACAAAGAAAAATGATTTGAACTTGCAATTAAATGAAAATTTTTGATAAAAGAAATGTTGAATACTAATCTAAATTTTTATTTGCATTACAGCATAGCATGAGGCAAAGAACATGGAGCGAGAGTTTCGCATGATGGATTCGCAATACTTCTTATATTTAGAGGATTAAGTACTTCTTATACTTCTCAAAGGATACTTCATACTTCTTATATATTTCGAGGATTGAGTACTTCTTATACTTCTTCAAGGATACTTCATACTTCGCATACTTCAAGAGATAATACTTCTTATTCACTTCGCAAAGCTTCGGAACTTCGCAAAAGAATAGAGGCAAGTACGTACTTTTCAAGTCCAGTATTCTTCCGCTCGTTCCTTCATCAACAAAGATCAAAGATTACTACGACAACGGATTTTTCCTTAAAGATCGCTCTTCAAGCAATATTCAAGGAAAAAGAGGCAAGATGTAGGATTCAAATATCGCACAACATATTTTCTTAGCGTGCGAGATTCAATTATTTTCTTAACTCGCGAGAGTGTCTCGAGAGAAGGTAGCAAGACTCGCGAGAGTGTCTCGAGAGAAGGTAGCAAGACTCGCGAGAGTGTCTCGAGAGAAGGTAGCAAGACTCGAGAGAGTGTCTCGAGAGAAGGTAGCAAGACTCGCGAGAGTGTCTCGAGAGAAGGTAGCAAGACTCGCGAGGGTGTCTCGAGAGAAGGTAGCAAGACTCGAGAGAGTGTCTCGAGAGAAGGTAGCGAGAGCCTGCGAAATCATTAAAGGGCTCGCGAGAATGTCTCGAGAGAAGGTAGCGAGAGCCTGCGAAATCATCAAAGAGCTCTCGAGAATATGAGCTGTATGTGAGCTGTCATCCACTATGTAAACACCTATATAAAGAGGAGAGCAGGAGAGAGAAAGGAGGAATAATTTTGAGAGGAATAATTTAGGGAGGACACTTTTAGGAGGAGAGAGATATTTTTAGAGAGAGATTTATTTTCTTTATCATCTTCTCCCCCAAATTATTAGATCTAGAGCTCTAGAAAATATCCATTAATGGAGATTTCCAATGTAATTCAAATGTAACCTCAACAATCATAGTGAAGAATCGTGGATGTAGATCACATTGATCGAACCACGTAAAAAATCTTATGTGTCTATTTAAATTTCTAGCACTTATATTTAAAATTTAGGTGATTAATATGATTTAGATCTACAAAATATAGTGAGGGGTGTAGTGTGGGAAATCCCGCTACTACAAGATTCCTCTTCTTCTTCACTAGCATCGCTATCAGAAATATCCAGAGAAGGCATATTTTGGGGGACTTCATCAAGAAGGCAAGGGTACTTAGACTAAGGGATGTTATTATCATCGCAGACCATCGCAATAGTTTGATTGCGAAAAAGAATAGCATCATTCTTAAAATTCGCGACAGTGATCTTTAGTTGGTTCTTCAGCCTAGAATATTTATCGTCCCGAGAAGGAAGATTTTTGGCAAGTAGCTCTTTCTCAGATTCAAGTTCTTCAATTCTTTTTCGGAATCTTTCTTCAGCCTCTGCGAACATATAACATTGAATCAACAGCTTGATGCCAATTTTACTATACACAATTAAATAAAAAAGAATAATTAATAACCCTCTCTGTCAGAAATCATATCTCTAACCAAGGCCGTATCTCAGCTTGAAGACTAATGTTAACACCTAAGTTGTTTCTGGCATCATCTAGAACCTTCGCAGCCCAAGCGAATTCATCGTCATTGTTTATGAGAAGAAGGGAGAGAATTTGATTTTCTCTTTCATTAAGTATAGCATTTTGGCGAAGGGATTCATCCCGTTCAACTTGAACTTCAAGAAGAGTTTTTTGGAATTTCGCTAATGCTTGGGCACCTTGATTAGCGATGCGATCTTTGTCATCTATAAGATCACTAATTTTCTTCCTTAAAGTATTAATTTTCTCTTGGGAATTAAGATATAGACGTTTAAGTTGGTTGGCTAAACCCAAACTAGATCTATGATCAAGTTCTAAGAGGCGAAATTTGGATTGAAGCTTGTCTAGAGGAAGAGACCTAATTTTGTTATTTGAAAAACTATTTAAAGAATCGTTGAGATGAGCGAGAAGAAAATCATTATCCATAGGTTCAGGAAATGAATGAAGAAGAATGGCTTCATCAGAAAGATTATAAATGTCTGCGAAAATGATAAGTCAGGTGAGGAAAAATAACTAGAGAACGAAACAAAGGAAAAGGGAAGAGTCTCATACCATAAAGTTGTTGATTGGCACTTTCAAGACTAGATATCTTATCACTCTGGGTGGAGGAATCAACTTCCAGTTGTTTGGTATTTTCGCGAAGAGTAGCAGTTTCACTTTCAAATTTTTATCTCTCTTGCGAAGAGCAACAACTTCAATTTCCAATTCTTCATTTTTCTTACGAAGTTGAAGATTCTTCTTTTCAAGAATGCTGCGCCTTTTCTCGAGATCCGAGGCAACAGAAAAAGAAGCTCTCCCAGAATATAAAGGAAAGTAAAGAAATTATCAAGATATGATTTAAAATCGAAATTATGAAAAATAAAAGAATGAAAACATACCAAGACACTAAGTGAATTTAAGAAGCTTGGAGTCACTGATCTGGAGATCCCATGGAGAGAACTATCACTCTCAAGTAAAGGTGAATCGCAAATACTCGCGAGAGCCTTGCACGTACTAGAAAGGCGATCGTCACCCATCCCTTGTATAGAATCAGAAAAAATGCTGGACAACTGTGCCATAGAAGATTCAGCTGAGAATTTGAAGAAGGGATATCCACATCATCATATTCCTCATCACCAGAATTTTCACCTGACTGAGGATTCGAAGGAGAGGGGAGGTGAAGTTTTCGCTTCTTCAGAGGCGGAGCAACAGACTTCTCCTTGCGGAGAGGATTTTTATCTTTACCTTTGGCCTTTGCAGCCTAAGGGTTTTCTTCTTCTCCAACAATTTCAACACCAACCTTCGCACACAAAAGAAGATAAGAAACAGAGGCGACAATATTGTTAAAAAAAAAAAAAAAAAAAAAACGTTTCTTACTTCATCCATGACGGAGCGAAGAGCAGCTAAAGTGCTAAGCTTCCCGTTCCGGTTATAGCTCGATCTTAACTTTTCAATCTAAAAATTTTCATGAGAATCAAAGGATAAGGGAATACGCAACCAATGAAAGATTACCAAGTACGAGAAGTTGGAAGACATACCTCTTTATTCTTCTCGGGCCAATTAAATACCCAAGGTCGATAAGTAAAGAAATTCGCAGGAAGTACATTCGAGCCTGCGATATAAGGCCCCTTAATCACCAATGGAAAAACACACCATCTATCGTCTTTAGAGTGACGTGGGACGTTGTTTTTACCAGAATGCTAGTCAATGTCTTGCATAAGGAGCTTATTGTCAGCAACATCATCTTTTCTTTTCAGACGGACACCCCAACGAGTATTATCCCTCCTCATAGGAATGAATTCATAATTCTCGTAGAAACTCTCGACTGTGTATCTTTCGGCGAGTATCGCCAATTCCTTAAATTTTGGATCCCTAACTTCTGTTGAGTAAAGAGACATATTACCAGCGCTACGATTGGCGAACTCAATTATTAAGCGAATGCAATCCCCGCTTAGTTGATAGACATCTCGCGAGAAGTTCGCATGAGCAAGAATTCTGTTGAGTAACGGAAGGTTAGGGTTATAAAGAGGAATGGGAAGGCCGACGAGAATTTGACCAAGCGAAATTATGATTTCATGATCATCACAATGATGATCAGTGAACAACTTGGCAGAAAGAATGGATTTTGATTCCTGACCGGGAATGATAGTTAAAGTAAAACCTTTTCCTTGAAGATCTTTTTGAATTTCTTCAAAAGAAGCTTCGTATTTGCGACCGGTTGGAGCCATTTTCAGTATGGGAATGAATGAAGAACTGAAGATCAAAAGAAAGAAGAAAAAAAAGATTTACAGTAGCAGAAGCGGAAAATACGGAGGAGAATTGAAGAAAAATTGCATAGAGAAAGTAAAAAAAGAAGAAGAGGAGGGTGAGAAAACTATATATAGAGAAGAATTCTCGAATAGATAAACGCATTTAATGCGAAAAGGGACGTGAACGGTTGAGAAATAACGGTTGAAAGAGACGTGTCAAGAAATGGGTAGAAGAAAAGATACGTGTAATAAATTCTGCATAATAGTACGGAATCTTACAAGTACAGAAAAATATGAAGAAATGAACAGCTGCGGCATTTTGAAAATACTAGTTCTCATGACGTTCTCTTCTTCGCAGAGAAGACATGAGAAGAGGCAAGATGTAGGATCATAATATCGCAACACCAAGATTCTCGTGAAATCCATAAATGACACACTGCAAAGATATCGCGGGATGGAGGTATAAACGACGTAACAGATGACGACAGCCAAAACACGAGAAAGATGTGAAGATGTGGCGAGATCAAGGAGTGTCACGAGATTCAACATATGTACACCTGCGAGAATGTCGCAAGCCAGATCCGAAAATAAAGGACAGCTTAGCTGTCATCCACTATGTAATGTCCTATATAAAGGGACAATTATACTTGAGAGAGGAGAGATCTTTTTCGAAGTGTTGAGCAAGTCATTAAGAGAGAGAAAGTTTAGAGTGATTGTAATCCCTTAGTTTATCTCCTTTTCATCTTGTAACATTTTTGGAGTTTGATCAATAAAACTTATAATTGTTCATCTTAAAATGATTTGAGTGTGTGGATTCTTGTGAGGGGTGTAGTATGGGATTTCCTGCAACTACATCGATGCAGCGTTCTAGGATATGGGGTGTTTATTTGAAATATTTACATGTCCCCATTCCGTCGACCCGCTGTCTTAAAATGGTTGGAGATCTCTTTCTGCTGGATGTCTTCCCCATGGTCTTACACTTATAAACGCTGACAGGGGAGTCCTGAGAGATTGTAGGTATCTACTTTCCCCAATAGTGACAACTCGTTGTATGTGTAGGCGCAGCGTTGTGTAGCATATTTACATACATATTTACAAGTGTTCATTTTGCGGATGCGCTACCCCTTGTATTGTTGGTTATCTTATTAGATAAGAATTTTTGCAAAAAAACTTGTTTGATTAATGAGTTGAGGTCTGCTATTCCTCTTACAAAGATAGAAACATGTTGATCGGGTGTGTCGTCTTCTTCTTCTGGTACTCTTCACGCAATTGCAGAGCTGCGCTGCTATCTATGGATGGTATAGCTTGAGATATTTTGCATTCCATGGGTGTCTGAGGACTTCCCCTTTTAGGTTGCGCAGGTAATAGGATCCATTTCTTGCGATATCGTGTATGACAAAAGGTCCTCCCCATGTTGGTGCTAACTTGCCCCACTTCCTTTCTCGTTGGTATTGGGGTACGGTTCTCAGCACATACTGTCCTTCTACGAAATTTCTAAGCTTAACCCTTTTATTGTACTCCCTTGCTAACTTTCTTCTCTCCTTTCCTCTAGGTCATCGAGACTTTCCAACATCATGTCCGCTGTGAGGTTCTTTTCCCATGCTTCGGTCTTCGTGGTTGGCATGATGATCTCTGTGTGGATGACGGCTTCGGCTCCATAGGTGAGCAAGAATGGAGATTCCCCTGTGGATGATCTTCGGGTTGTTCTGTATGCCCATAAAACATTATGTAATTGCTCATACCATCGTCCCTTATGCTCGTCTAGTTGTTTCTTGAGAATGAGAGCGAGGATCTTATTTGTGGCTTTTGCTTGGCCGTTGCTTTGAGGGTATATCGGTGTTGACTTGTTCTTTCGGATCATCGAAGAGCAAATCAATGTTCTTTCCCTGTAGATGCTTACCATTATCAGAGACAATCTTTGCTGGGATACCGAACCTGCAGATAATGTTTTGAAAATTGAATGAGAAGACATCCGAGTCGCGAATCCTTGCCAGAGCCTTAGCTTCTACCCATTTGCTAAAATAGTCCGTGGCCACGATCAAGAATCTTCTTTTCCCTGACCCTTCGATCAGAGGACCCACAATGTCTATGCCCCATTTTTATAATGGCCAAGGACTATCCACCGAGTTTAGCATCGCTGCTGGTGCGTGGATTCTTTTGGCGAAACGTTGGCATTCTTCGCATCTTCTTGACATTCTTGCAGCGTCTCGTATCATCGTCGGTCAGTATTACCCTTGGGTCTTTGCCTTGTCTGCTAGAGATCTCATTCCACTGTAATTTCCTGCGTCCCCGCGATGTATATCTTTTAGCACTAGGTGGACAGCGTAGCAAAGGTCCGAGGAAGGATTTCTTGTATAAGATCCCTTCTCTTAAATCGTACCTTCTTGCTTTTGATTGTATCTTCCTGGCCTGTTTTAGGTCCATGGGCAGCGTCCCTTCTTTGAAAAAGAAATGGATCTCAAATCTCCAGTCCTCTTCTTTGTTGAAGTCTTCATCTTCGTCTGCTCTTGTCATGATGTCATCCTACTGGAAGTCATCGGCGATGTATTCTCCTGTATCGTCGTCTGCTACATCTTCTCCCACGCTGCCCCTTTGGTTTACAACGCAGAATTCTTGGGAAGAGACTGAGGGTTCGTAAACCCTAGTTATCTTTATTGCCTTGACATCCTCGTTTTTCAGCATGGATGACACATAGGCCAAAGCATCTGCATACCTGAGTTCCTTTCTGCTTAGGTGTCAGAATTTAATGTTTGGTATCTGAGATGCCAGTGTCTGGACTAAGGACATGTATGCTGATAGGGTTTCATCGTAAACATTATATTCCAACCCTATTTGTCGGATGGCCAGTTGTGAATAACTTGTCAGGCGTACATCGGTTATACCCATTTCTAGTATTAGACGAAGAGCATGCACAACAGCCTCATATTCAACTATGTTGTTGGTATGCTCCTTGAATTCCAGTCTGAAGGCATGTACGATCCTATCCCCCGTGGGAGTGGTGATCACGATGCCAATGCCTGCTCCTTCTCTATTCTTCGAGCCATCAACGAAGACTTCCCATTGTCTCGGGTTTGCCGGTTCGAGGATTTCGATGGGATCTTTGCTCTTGTCGATCTCTGGTAATCCTTCTGTTTTGAGCCCATCAATGAAGATTTCTTTGTCATTATCTAGCGGAAAATCTGCTAGGACTTGTGACTTTTGGGAATGCTGGAGTTCATGGATGATGTTGAACTGGTCGAGATAGGTGTTCCACTTTGCAATTCTTCCTACTTTCCCTACACATTTGAGGATGGCCTCTAGTGGGGCTTTGCATGGGACGTGGATGTAGTGGGTCAGGAAGTAGGTCCTTAACTTTAATGTTGCCCATACTAACTCCAAGATGAGTTGCTCGATCTTCGTATAATTTCTTTCTACTGTGTTGAGAGTTTTGCTGACGTAGTAGATGGGCTACTCTATCTTCGAGTTGGTTTTGACCAGCACTGCGCTGACTGCATCCTCCGTTGCTGCTATGTACAGGGCCAAAACCTTGTCGGGATCGGGTTTTTGCAAGATGGGGATCTCAGCCAGGTATTCCTTGATTTTTTGAAAAGCTTCTTCACACTCTGCTGTCCATTCAAACTTGCTCCCTTTTTTGAGAATGTTAAAGAAAGGCTTACACCAGTCTGATGATCTGAATATGAATCTTCCCAGTGTTGCTAGGGAACCATTGAGTTTTTGGACTTATTTTAGGTTCTTTGGAGATAGCATTCCTACGATGACCTCAATCTTGGCAGGGTCCACTTCGATGCCCCTCTTTGTTACCAGGTGTCCGAGGAATTAAACTGAAGTGACGCCGAAAGTACATTTCTCTGGATTTACTTTCATGTTGTGTTCCCTCATTGCTTGGAATATATCCTTCAAATCTTGATGGTGGTCCTTGCGTATCTTTCTCTTGACGAGCATATCGTCTACGTAAACTTCCAAAGTATTCCCAATCCATGGTTTGAAGATAGCATCAACCATTCTTTGGTACGTTGCCCTTGCATTTCGAAGTCCGAAGGGAATTCTTACGTAACAGTAGAGGCCATGCGGGGTGTAGAATGCCGTATGTTGTTGATCATCTTCTGCTAGGAATAACTGGTTGTACCCAGAGTATCCATCCATGAATGACATCTCTTCGTACCCTTCGACTGCTTCGACTAATTGGTCGATGCTTGGCAACGGATAACTATCCTTAGGGCACGCTTTATTGAGGCTGGTGAAGTCGATGCATATTCTAACCCCGCCATTCTTTTTTGGTACGATGACCATGGTCGAAATCCACGTTGGGTATTTGACTTCTTTGATGATCCGGCCTCTAGTAACTTACGAAGCTCCATTTCGACTGCTTTGTGATATCCTAGGGCTACTTTTCGCACTTTTTGCCTGAAGGGTGGTGTGCCTGTCTTTATATGAAGCTCATGGTGGATTGTCTTCGGGTCGATTCCTGGCATGTCGCCTAGCTTCCATGCGAGGATATATGCGTACTCCCTGAGAAACTTAATTAAGGATGCTTCTCGTTCCTTATCCATCAAAGTTCCGATCTTGATTATCCTAAGATTTTCTTCAGTCCCTATGTTGACTTCTTTTACTGCTTCCACGGGTGTAAACGTGGGCTTCGATTCCCCTAGGATAGGAATACTCTTTGATTGCTATTTGGTAGGTTGCTCGCCTTCTTTTGTGGCTGACGTACTTGCCTCTGCGTTTCCAACCGTATTCCCCTTGGAAAGGCTTCTCCCGGAGATTTATTCCAGATAAGCATCGATAGCCTTCTCTTTCGCGGCTTCTTTGTTTCGGGATCTTCGGGTCTTTCGCTGCTCATCCTGTTCTTTGTTGAGCTGGTTCTGCAAGGTTTGACATTCTCGCGCAGTGACTTGGCCTCCTTTTATTTCTATTACCCCTTAGGGAGTTGGAAATCTAAGGTATTGGTGATAGGTAGCCGCCACTCCCTTGAGTTTGTGCACGCACCTTCGGCCAATTATAGCATTATAGGGTGATGAGGCGTCCACCACACTAAACCGGGTGTCGACCTTCATTGGCCTTGCGTCTACTTGCAAGATAATGTCCCATAAGGGCTTCGTGGCTGCTCCGTTGAAGCCGTCGATAGTATAGTACGAAGATAACAACTACTCATCGTTGAGTTCCATTCATTTGAATGTATCATAGAACAAAACATTGACTGAGCTTCCCCCATCGATGAGGATTTTCTTGATATTGCACCCTGCTACTGGCAGTGTGAGAACTATAGGGTCGTTGTGTTCCTCCATATCTTCTTAGACGTCGTAAGTATCGAAGACCATGGGTGCGTCCATCCATTGTTCATGTTCGTCCACTTCTTCCCCATCGATTTTGTACAGCTCACAATAGTCTTCAAACTGCTTTCTCAATCTTTTACCTATCTGGGCCGTTAGAGATGGCCCCACGGCCTCAGAACAGGAGATGGTGTTAAGGGTACGGTTTCCTTCAGGAAGCTGAACCTACTTGCTTTGTTTAGTCTTATCTTCGTTTCTAGTCCTCTGCACATATTGTTTAAGATCTCATGCATCAACTATCTTTTGGATCATTATCTTTAGATTCTTGCATTTCTCTGTCAGGTGGCCATTGAAACAGTGACATTCACAGTACTCTTTGGACTTTTCTGATCTTGGGGGATGCTTTCCCTTGGACCATGGCCAATCGAGATTCTCCCGACCCTTGATCTCCTTCAAGATGCGCGAGTAACTGGCATTTAGCTTGGTGTAGACCTGGTCTTCAAATTTTCGAACGTCCCTTCGTCGATCATCCTTACTTTCCCTTCTGTCTTCGCTGGGTCGCTCATCTGAGTTGCCTCTTTTTGACCTGCTGGATTGTTCTACAGAATTTGTGCGTGGGGGACGCTGAGTCTGAGCTCTAGGATTTTCTCGTTGGATCTCCTCTAATCTTGCATGTTTTTCTATGATTACTCGAAGATCTCCTTCAGTAGTAGGGATGGTGTCGTGGATCTCGACAAATAGGGGGCTCATCCTGTCCAGCCCCCACTTGTAGCAGTTGATGCTAACCACCGGATCCACGTTTCCTATGGCTTGACAGATCTTGTGCCATCTATCAGTGTATTCTCTGATTGTTTCCTTGTACTTGATTGCTAGCGATAAGAGCTTATCCATCCCGGTGTTGACAACCTTATTACACATGTAAGTTGCCAAGAACTTCTCAGTAAGTTAGTCGTAAGAATCAATGGAGTTTGGCGGTAAGTTGTCGAACCAAGACAGTGCGGATCCTTTCAAACTTGAATGGAAGTATCTGCATAATATGGCATCATCGTAATTCCATCGTGCCATCATTCGATTATAATACCGAATATGGGCAGCGGGATCGCTAGATCCATCGTAACACTCGAATGCCGGAACTGGACATTTCTGCGGAATGAGAGCTTTGGCTAAGTGATGTGTCAGCGAAGTAGTGCTTGCTTCCTTCATCACTTGCTCCAACCTGTCGCCTCCTTGCCTAGCTTTTAGCTGCTTGATCTCCGCCATCATCTCGGAACGAAGATCCTCCATTGCACGCTGATGTTCCTCTAGAATAGATGGTCGTCCTGGCCTGGGGGTGTCGCTGTCGAAGTAGTCCGAGCTATCGGGATTGTAATCTGGGTCGGATCTTCCTCTTGCGTCCCTTCGGTTCAATGGCTCTGGGTTGTTAGCAACCACCATTCTTCGATCTTGATTCAGCATTGGCGCCATAGAGTTAGCTTCGTCGTGCTGATTTTCCAACTCCACACTAAGGATAATTCTCTCTTTGAGTTGTTGGTTTTCCTGAGCTAGCAGAGCTACCGCGTTTGCGTATGTCTTTTGGTTCTTTCTCAATTCTTCAAGCTTTGCCATCATCTGAGCGGAGTGATTTGATCCTTGATTTGGCGTTCCTACATGTATCTGTCCCCCCAGCCGCTATCGTCTGGTCTTCGTAGACAATTTGTATCAACGACTCTGGTGGATCAATCTGAGTGTTTCGATGTACCGCTGGTTGCTGCGTGGGTTGGTTTGTTATTAGGAGTGGTCAATTGACTTGGAGGGGTATGTTCTGTTCATTGGTGAACGGCATCCCATAGAGAGGTTGTTGCATCACTGACTCTGCCACCCCTTCACGCTGTTCATGCGGTCGGGTGGCAGCGGTCACTTTGGAGGCTTCCACTCTGGGTGCCCCGTCTTTTGATGTTCCAACTTTGGCAGCCGCGGCCTTTAGAGCTTCCGTTGTAATAGCGCTGGCATCTAAAGGCCTCGTGCTTTCAGCTCTATCCTGCGTCTTGTCTACGGCTTTGAGATTTTCACCCTTTTGCTTACTCCTATTCATAACTGGTGTCGTCCTAGGCGCCTCTTTTGATGAGACCTTTGTTATTCCTACTTCTTTGTTCTTCTCCATTTCTGATATCTTCTGCAAGAGATAGAGAGTACAAAAAGAAAGTGGGGTCCACGAGGAACCTATTAGCAGAGTTACGGAAATCATACCCCGAGGGTGAGAAGAGATTATCCGGCTATTATTCCCCTCTTCAGAGGTATCGGATCTCTTGATTACCCCAGGTTTATTTTATAAGTTTGACTACAAGCATGCGTAGTGTAGTTGCAGGAAATCCCACAACACACCCCTTGTGATATTATGATAATATTTTCTAGATCTAAACTTATTTGATAATCAAAATAAAGATAAAAGTGCTAAAATTATAAATGGAGACACAAGATTTTTTACATGGTTCGATCAATGTGATCTACATCCATGGTTCTTCACTAGTGATTTTTGTAATTACATGAGTTTACATTTAGAATCTCCATTAATGAGTATTTGGAACTTTCTAGATCTAGTTTTGAGGAAGAAGATGATAAAGAAAATAAACTCTCCCTCTCTACAAAATTGTCTCTCTCCCTAAAAATATCTCTCTCTTAACAAAATGTGTCCTCCCCTTTCTCTCTCCTGCTCTCCTCTTTATATAGGATATTACATAGTAGATGACAGCTCATGTACAACTAATATTTCCCTTAATTTCGGATTTACCTTGCGACATTTCGCAGGTCTACAAATTTTAGTCTTCGCAAGTCTTCTTGACTCTTCGCAGAATCGTCACACCTTTCTCATATTTAAGCTAATGTCATTTGTTGCGTCGTTTCTAATATTTCTTCTGCGACATTATTATGTTGCGTCGTTAATAATTCGCAAGTGAAGGTTGCTGCGATATTCTGCTCCTACATCTTGCCTCTTTTTTCTTGAATATTTCTTGAAGAGCGATCTTCAGGAAAAAATCAGTTGTTGTAGTTGTTGGAGTGAGATATGTGTTGTTGGAGTAGTCTTTGATCTTTGTTGATGAAGGAATTATGCGAAAGAATACTTTTCTTGAAAAGTACGTACTTGCCTCTATTCTTTTGCGAAGTTCCGAAGCTTTGCGAAATAAATAAGAAGTATCAACCCTTGAAGTATAAGAAGTATGAAGTATCCTTGAAGAAGTATAAGAAGTACTCAATCCTCGAAATATATAAGAAGTATGAAGTATCCTTTGAGAAGTATAAGAAGTATCCGTCCTTGATCACGAATAAGAAATATTACGAAATTATTACTCCACGTTCTCTGCCTCATGCAATGCTGTAATGCAAATAAGAATTTAGATTAGTATTCAACATTTCTTTTATCAATTTTTTTTTTATTTATATGCTATTTCAAATCGTTTTTGTTTGTTTTGATTTCCTTTGTATGACTTGTTTTGTTTCATCCGATAAACATCTTTCATGGAAATGATCCTAATAGGTAGAGGTGTAAAACGTGCCGGCCCGGCACAGCCCATCCCACGAAGTCACGTGCTTAGCGTCTTTGCGTCTTGGCCGGGTCAGGCTGTCTTAGAGATTGACGTCTTTGTCGTGTCTTTGTGCTAAATGGCGTGATGTGCTGTGCTGTGCCGGAAAAATAAACGTGATGTGCCGTGCTGTGCTGTGCTAGCACACTTATTTGATGTTCTCCAAAATAAATATTTTTGAGATATTTTAGTTACTACATGTATTATTATAGAAATAAATTAGCATACCGAAGATACAATGTCAGAAATTGGCTAAAACAATGATTTTTTTTTTGTGAAATATGCATCAAAAGTGATGTATTGTGTAGTATTTTACGCATGACGTGGCGTGCTTTCTTCGCGTCCGTGTCTTTGTCCGGGCCGTGTGCTAACACGTGCCGCGTCTTTATCTGTGGCCGGGCCGTGTGCCTATTTTTGTCGGCACAAAGACAAAGACATTAAACAAACGTGATGTGCCCGTTCCGGGCCGCCACGTGTTGTGCCGTGCTTTGTGCTCGAATTTTAACGTGCTGTGCTGTGCCATAAACGTGCTGGCCCGTCCCAATTTACACCTCTACTAATAGGTACCCCATTATATGACGCACTGTAGGTCTTACATTTGCCTCTTGCGAATAAAATTCGCGAACTAGGGTGTACGCCATAAAGGTTTGCCCGCTACTACTCTCCATGTTAGATATCATTCTCATTTGAAACAAAGCAAATATTGAAGGGAAATATATAAATTGATCTGCGAGATATTTTTCTCGGTTTCTCTTGTAATATCTGCGAGATTTTTCTCGAATCTTTGTAATCGTGAAATCTTTGTAATTCTGCGATTGCATCGCGTTTTGTAAATCAAATCAAAAATATTTTATTTGTTGTAAGTAAAATGTTTAAGGAAAGTGGTACTTAGATTTTGTGGTTTGCTGTTGTTGTCAATCTCGCGAAAAACACGTTGCACGAAGTATAAATGTCACTTAGCAAAAACAGCTGCGAGAGGCAAGAATTGAACCCGCGATCTACTACTTGCATATTCTCGCACCATACCAACTGTGCTAACCCTCTCTTGTGAAATAATCAAAGATCTTGTGAAGTAATCAAAGACTAACTTTGCGAGAGGCAATTTTGTATAAATTTCGCATAACAAAAACAAACTTGCGAGAAGCAAGAATTGATCCCGCGACCTTCTGCTTACATTCATGCCTCCTGACCAAATGTGCTAGCCCTGCCTCTGCGAAGTGTTTCTGCGAAATAATCACCTACTTTCTTCTTGCGAAATACTATTGCGAAAAATCCATGTTCGTTGGGATTTGAACTCCCGACCATGAACTCATTAACTTCGCAGATAACCAATTGTGCTGCCTCTTGTTTGCGAAATAATGAAACAACCTTGCGAAATTATCCATTTTTTCCCCTCTGTAAAAAGAAGAAAATTATGCTCGCAAGTGAATTCGAACTTGCGACCACGAACGCACATATTGCTCTCTGGACCAACTGTTCAAGAACTTCTTTGCAAAATTAACTCATAAGTTTTTTCCTTATTCTCTTATTCGCCACTGAAGATGAGAAGAAAATGAAAAATATGTGTCTCTGCGAATTCGAACCCGTGACCTCTTGCTTATTCGCTCCAACTCAAACCATCTTTGCTAGGGGTGTTCATGGTTACTGGTTAACCGAGAAACCGAACCAAACCAAACCGATTAGGAGGAAACCGAACCGAACCATTAACTAATGGTTGGTTTTGGTTTAGAAAAGATGAAAACCGAGATTAATGGTTTGGTTTTGGTATGATAGAGAAACCGAACCAATAACCAATGGTTAACCGAATATTGATAAAAAAAAATCATTGATTAAATTTTCATTAGAGATGTCACTACCATTAGTTAAATCTTCTTTTGATCTCTAGATTTAGAGTAAGCTTTAACTACTCTTGATATTCTTTTTATTTATTTTTTGTCTGTAAATTTTTGTAAACCAATACTATTTTTTTCTGTAAATTAGTGTAATTTTTTTTTTGGTTTGACATAATTATTGGTTAACCAAAAACCACTGGGAAAAACCGAAACCGGCTGGAAACATTTGGAAACCTAACCAATGGTTAATGGATTGGTTTGGTTTCAATTTTTAGAAACCGATAGTATTGGTTTCGGTTTTGGTTTGGCTTGAAACCGAACCAAAACCAACCATGAACACCCCTAATCTTTGTGAATTTCTGTTTGTGATAAGAATTGCAGCGTCTGCCTCTTATCTTCTCTTCGTATTTCCTTAATGTCTTTCACATTTGCCTTCTTCTCCTGAACATGAAAATTTTCCATTGAAACTTTAGTTTTCTTCCCCGAATTTCACCACAACAACTTTTTTTTTTCTTTCTCTTCTTCTTTTCATGTCTTTAAATTGTTGATGATGTTTACTCCCTGAAAGTGTAACTTCTTCCATGAAATTTCCGTTTTTGCTCCTGAAACTTTAAGATCTAAAAATAAATATGAACAACAGCTAATCTTCATGGAAACTTCTTGAATCAACAAGTTACAGGAAGGATAAATCCTTTACTCCTCCCTGTTTCTAGCGCCAAAATGTAGTTGCAGGAAATCCCACAACACACCCCTTGTGATATTATGATAATATTTTCTAGATCTAAACTTATTTGATAATCAAAATAAAGATAAAAGTGCTAAAATTATAAATGGAGACACAAGATTTTTAAAATGGTTCGATCAATGTGATCTACATCCATGGTTCTTCACTAGTGATTTTTGTAATTACATGAGTTTACATTTAGAATCTCCATTAATGAGTATTTGGAACTTTCTAGATCTAGTTTTGAGGAAGAAGATGATAAAGAAAATAAACTCTCCCTCTCTACAAAATTGTCTCTCTCCCTAAAAATATCTCTCTCTTAACAAAATGTGTCCTCCCCTTTCTCTCTCCTGCTCTCCTCTTTATATAGGATATTACATAGTGGATGACATCTCATGTACAACTAATATTTCCCTTAATTTCGGATTTACCTTGCGACATTTTGCAGGTCTACAAATGTTAGTCTTCGCAAGTCTTCTTGACTCTTCGCAGAATCGTCACACCTTTCTCATATTTAAGCTAATGTCATTTGTTGCGTCGTTTCTAATATTTCTTCTGCGACATTATTATGTTGCGTCGTTAATAATTCGCAAGTGAAGATTGCTGCGATATTCTGCTCCTACACGTAGTTTGAAAAGAAAACGTTGACATGGTAAAAAGTCTGTGGACGAAGATGTGCTTTAACTAACTTCTTTAAATCGTTTCTAAGGTGCGGAACCTCTAATAAATGTATGAAATGAACATGGGTATATACGTGGGTCTTATTTTTCAAAGATCAAAGATCAAAAACATTTTCGAAGATGTAGATCTACTGAGATAGATGTGGATCTATCCATAGGTTTTACTTTTCAAAGATAAAAGCTTTAAAACTCTTTCAAAGATGTAGATCTACTAAGATAGACGTGGATTTATCCATAGGTTTCGTTTTTCAAAGATACGAAGCTCGAAAACTCTTATTAAAAACGTAGATCTATTAAATAATGCGTGGATAGACTCAAAGTGACATTATTTTCTGGCGTTTTTTATGAATGCTGAAATAGAGAATGCTCCAAGCACCGTTATTTTCAGAGAGCGGTGCACGGAACAGACAGAGTGCTTAAATCATAGGATAAGACAAATCTTTTACTGGGACAGAGTCCCTGTTTTTAGCGCCAGATTGTGAACACATAAATCTCGATGGCACCCACGTGTTCACAAACAGTGTTCACATACACTTAATACCATAAATTATGCGTTGTATGCGTAAAGGGGGATGATTATATCGATTCATCGACTCAGAGCCTTCGGGCTCGTCCTTGTCTAATCGTATATTATCACCGACAATGCTCGTATAGTAGAATAAATATAAAACCGAAGCATAAGTATGAAGTTTATCATGCAAAGTACCGAATATATTATGCGGAACGTAAATGCAGAATATAAAGTGCAGAATGTAAATGTTGAAATATAACTGAGACAATCATTTACGTGGTTCAACACTAAGGCCTACATCCACGGGGTTGGTGTTTCACTATGTATAAATTGATTACACAGATAGTCGAATGACTTTGAAGTATGAACTGAGGTTGCGGGATCAAGGGAATCACTTACTCTTCCTAATTCTCTCTCCTCTGTTCTCCTCTCTTTTTTATGGCCCCCCTTTACTCTTAGTGGGGAGGGGTATTTATAGGGTTACAACGTGGGGTCCACTTCTGAAGACCGTTGTAACCTTATCGTCTTGTGTTTTGTGTCAATACCGCGGACCTCTCCATCTTCTACGATGCCCCAGCGTTCTATGATTATTGTCGAAGAGTGATGGCTGTATCTTCCACAGGATGGTCGACACGTATGCTTTTCAGAGTGTTTAATGCGGGTGGTTGAGTTGTCTGCACACGCCAGACAAAGGTCCTCTGCCACTGTCACTTCCGCGTCAGTTGGACTCACCCCAGCCGTCGATCTTGGATATTTCTTGAGATGTGATAAAATGAGTCTTTGGGTGCTTTTCAGTGCTTCGCAGTGGCATTGTATCTTGGTACTCCTTGATCCTTAGTCATTGGATCTGTTGGATGAGGGTCCTGCCTTGATAACCCACGTCTCTTGGCTGTATGCGCGTGGCATCATATCTTGATGCCCTGAATGGTATGCCTTCCACGTGCTTCTCTATAAATACGTGGAGGATGATGAAATATGTACACACAAGATTAATCGAGAAGAAGAGGCAGTGATGAAGAAGGTCTTTCGGGTCTCGAGTTTGCGGAGTTATATGGGCAATGGTTTACAACAATAGATAAACTTGTATTCAATTAAGTTTCAATTCAGTGACGGCGAAGGATTCCCTAGTCATCTTTCTCCTTATAATTTACAACAAATCTTTTATATTTTCTTTTGTCAATTACTTTGATTTAAAATCTAAAAACCCCCATTTCGGTTACTTTATAACAACTAAAACTCCCTGCTCTTCGTGGGAACGAACTCCTTGCCATTATATTACCAGTTAATAGTGTGGAAAGAAGTAAATTAATTTGTTGTGTAAACGACGCGCATCAAATAGTCATTATACACGTTTACTGAACTCGGTCTAACCGGACCTATGTGTATAGTCTTCTATTGTAGTTTGAAGACCTATTTTGCTTGCTTGATTCTCAAGTTATCTTAACTTTAATTCTAAGCTAACCCTGGTCCTTGAAAACTATAAATAAAGCATCTCTGTCAACTGGGAAAATCAATCCCTGACACTTTGTGTCCTAGTTGATTCTAGAGTCGCCTCTATTGATGATGCGTGTCGTAACCACAACAAATTAATTAATATTTTTCCACCTAATTAACAAGTAATATAGTGTAGTCAAGTTCGTTCCCACGAGAAGCAAGAGATTCTAGTTGTAAAAATTGTCACAAAAAGGGGGGTGTAAAGCAAAAGAAAGTAAACAAAGCAATTAAAAGATAAAGTTGAAATCAATAAGAGAGACAAGATCAAGAAATCCTTCTTCGTTGCAAAATAATGATTCAAGTTATGTTTTTCATCCACATGTTATTAGTCACGATTATCACCAACCGTAGGTAAAGCGGCCTAGATCGGTGCTAAACCCCTAAATCCCTTGTATCACATGGGATACGGAAGTTCTCGACTACCGGATTCTATTTACCAAACCACCTAGTAGTAGATCACTCAAGATGTAATTTAAATAAACGCATTAAGATTTATGAACTTATTAGGTTGATATTAGTAGTTAGACTCTTAGATCAAGGTCTACTTGCTAGCGTTGTTTTCACACACAATTGCTCCACGGAATCCCTCCGCAAGGTCTCGTGTTTGCTACTTATGTAAATAGTCAAGAAACGATTACTTATCCCCTAACTTTCACTAGCTTTAGATCAAATTAACAAAACAATTTAGTTGGCCACCTAAACAATCTATAAATCAACCATGAATGTATAAACATTCCTATTAGTAAAAACAAACGATAATCATGTGAAAAACTTCAAGATAGAATTGAAAAACAAAAACTCAAATCATATATTAAGAACTAGGAATTCATCCTCAATCAATAAGAAAATTAGCTACTCATGTTTTTGAAATTCACACAAAGAATAAAGAAAAGAGAAGTGTTGTGTGTGTAGAGAGGTGTGTCAAAAGATGTGTGTAGAAGATGTAGAGAACTTCTCTATTTATAGGCTTCAATGTTCTCCAAATCTTCCAAGGAATAGAATCCTCATTCCATAATAATTCAATTTCCAAATTCAAGTCTTTCTCAAATCTTCCATCTTCTCTTTCCAAATTTGACCCAAATTCTCCATCCAATTCCAAGTCAAGTCTTCACACCCATGAGTCTAGAATACTCTTCACAAAATTCTGCACATATTGGTCCGCCGGAAAGCTGGTATTATGGCCGGAAATTGGCCGGAGAAGTCACCGGAATCTTTTTCTCCGTCGACAGAATATTCCGTCACGGCACCGTCCAAGTTAACGGTCAAACAAGTCAAACTGTTAGTCCACTGGGTCAAGACAGAAGAGTGACTCAGCCACCGAGTCAGCATCTTACTCGGCTAACTGGTCTTATTCAGCTGAGTTGGACCGCTCATCGGACTCGTCTGGATCGGTCATTTCCGACACCGAGTCGACTCGTCGGAATAGAAAACCGGCCGAGTTCTGTTTGTTTATAGGATTTGCTCATGCCAAATTCAGGCCGTTCTCTTCTTCACATCCCTGCACAATTCCTAAACATACATCTATTTCATTCTTCAGTGTGGCTTTCCTGCAATTCAAATATAAGCACTTTCAGCTCAATTGTTGCGTTCTGCACCTGCAACATCAACTCAGCACCACCAGAACCACCAACACCAGTTGCTATCAGCATCACTAACCCATTCTACTCTCGATTTCGGAAGCTCACAGGACAAAACCCATCACAGATCTCCTCCTTCATGAACTAATGGCAGAACTCAATATCTCAACTCCTCTCGAGCTCCATATAGCTGAAGTCGACCACCATCACATTGCACCTCGGAATCGAGTTGCAGCACTATCTATCATTTCATCAGCTCCTCCTTAAGAAAGAGCAGTCTCGAGCTCCATTCTATCACCATAAGATGAGCACCACCGAACCCTTGATTGCATCCATCTCAGACTTCAATCTCTCAAACATCAACCCATGAAAATCAACTTGAGCCTCAGATGCCACCCATTTTTCCGTTTTTTGAGCAGTAACAACACTTGCATTTCTCACAGATCGAACCCATAATCAACAGCAACAACTTCTCTTCTCAGATTCGAATCCCCACCATCATCAACATCTCAGCTCGACCACTGACCCATCTGCTCTTCTCTACTAAATCTCGACCGCAACATCCATGGTTGTAAATTGAATTTTAATTTCTTAATTCGATTGATCAACAACAAAACCCTGAGTTAGCTTCTTCTTCTCTCAATCATTGAACACCACCATCTCTCCATCTTGCTGCTTCCTTTTCCAGATTCAACCCAAAAACCCTTTTCCATTTCTCGATAACGCCAATACATCATTTCGACCTCAACAGAGATCCCCAATTCAGAGAGTCTCGCTTCAAATTATCCACAACAAACCCAATATCCATCACAGATTCAAACCCAATCATTCCTTTTCCATTTCTCACTGATTCGTCATCATCTAGGACTTTTAATTCTTCAATTCAGCAACCCTAATCAGTTCTTAATAATTTTCGCAATATCAGTTCTTCAATTTCTCTGCATCTCTCAATTTTCACCTCTTGATTTCAGACGCAGCCGCTGTCTGGTTTTGTTTCTTAATTTCTAGTGTAAAATGATTGAGTGAATAATATAAAGAAACTCTCGAATTTAGGGTTGTATAGTGGGTTTGGATTTATCCACCCAACTGTATAATAACCACCAAGCTGGCAAGTCCCCTTAACCTCATTTGGTCTGTGTTTAATACTCCTCCAAAAGAGTCGTCCCTTAACATTAACTGAGCTCCGGATAGTGTTCACCCATGAAATGATAATTTTTCCCTTTTGCTCAAATTGAGTAATTTCTTCTTCTTTTCCTCCGTGCGACTCCATAGTAGCTATAAAACTCAAAACAAGCGTAAAATACATAATTTACAAGAAAAATAGCAAAGAAAGCATAAACTATAGATAATAAATAGGATGTATTCTACACCCTATCATATTCCCCCACACTTAGACTTTGCTAGTCCTCGAGCAAATCAAACTAAAAACTCACAACTTCAAAGCGTTCAAGCGTCCCTAGCATCCAAAGAGCTATGAGGACATAGAGTTTCTGCATGCTAGTAATAAGAAGTTAGAAATACTAAAGAACATATTCTCATTCTTAAATGTTGAGTGAGAAATAATCACACCATAATGAGAGAACGCGTGTTTGAGAAACGATCAATAAGCATTTCGCCTCGACTTCTGCCTCACCAAAAAGGATTTTATGATAATTGCACTCAAAAAGACGGCTTTTTATTGGGTCTCACATGTGTGCAGGTAGGAATGAAGAGAGAAATCCTGCAACACGTTGAATGGTGGGAAGGACAACTTCCGAAATATTTTAAAAACCCACATCTTTTAACATTTTGAAAAACCATTTTTCTGACGATCTCTAAGAAAGGAAATCAACCACTATTATCGAGGATGAGATTACTTACTCACCTTCTCATCCGATCGCCAATTATGATAACACCACTCTCACGGCATCCAATAGAAACGTCTTCCGCTCTTCGTCTTGATCTTCTTGGTCTTCGTCTTCGGTTTCAACTTTTGATGATAAACTCTCGAATTTCATAAATCTTTGATAATTTGTAACCTTTACCTTAATAATCCTTGTCGCTTGAAATTTCCTTATAGATTTTCCTTCCCCACGGCTTATTAAATAAATAAAAACAAAAAAAAATATTTCTCTTGTCTCTTTTTTTTTTTTTTTTTTTTTTTGAACAAAAGAAATAAAATACATAAACAAACCGTGGCCGTGGGAGAAGTATTTTACCGCTTGATTCATCATAACTTGTATCGTCTCGAAATCATAAACTTCAAAAAATTCTCACCTTTTGATTTTCTTCGCTCTTGTGAATAAGTCTTCATACTTGAATATAAAATTACCTCATTGTATTGTAAGTCCTCAACATATATGTAAAATCTGCTCTTTGTATGTTGCTTTACTTAAATATGAAATTTGCTCTTTTTCTCGTTCCGTCGCTGTAGTTGCAGGAAATCCTACACTACACCCCTCACTTGAATTTGCTTAATCAATCCATTTGAAGATGAATAATAATGTGTTTTATTAATTGTTACCTGAAAGATTTACAAAGTAATGTAGAACAGAGCTAAAGAAATTACAATCCCTCTTAATTTTCTCTCTCCTAATGACTTGCTTAACAATTCAAAAAGACCTCCCCTACAACAAACTGGCTCAACCCTTTATATAGGGTAGTATACAATGGATGACATGACTAAGCTGTCCTTTATTTCGGGAATCACTCGCGAAGTGTCGCGAGTGTTATAAACGTTTTTCCTTGCGACACTCCTAGATCTCACCAAGTCTTCATACTTTTCTCATGTTTTGGCTATCGTCATCCATTGCGTCATTTATATTACTTCCCTGCGACGCCTTCGCAATGTAGTCGTTTATTACTCTCGCGAAGTATTGATGTCGCGATATTCTGCTCCTACATCTTGCCTCTTCTCATGTATTCTCTGCGAAGTAGAGAATGTCATGAGAACTAATGCTTTGATATGTCGCCACCGTTTAGCTTCTATTCGTTTTTTTTTTCTTTTACCGACAAGATTCCGTAAATTTAGGAATGACTGTTTACACGTATCTAATATTTTATTTTTTACCGGTTCGTCCGGTTACCCTTCCCTTGTCTATTTAAAGAAGAATTCTCTTTGAAAATTTCTCTTCTTTTACTTCATCTTCTTTATTGTCTGCAATTTTTCTCTGCCGTTTTCCTTCATCGTCTTCCTGCCTTAATTCTTACGCTCTCTGTTTCTATGGCATCCAGGTCTGTTGATTTCACCAATTTTGATTACTTCATGATTGATCTTTTTTATTGTAGTCTTTTATTCGAATATTGCTCTCCTTTTAATGTTTCTCCCACCATTTTTATTTCAGCCAAGACAAACCCAGCTCTAAATTCACCGTTAAGAACCCTAATATTTCTTCAGGTTCAAAATCGAAATCCTTTGCTTCTAAAAGGCATCCTGCGAGTGGCAAGGTATTTAAGAAACATTTACTCTTTTAATAACAATATTGTTGCCTCTGTTTCTTATTTGACTTGCATTTCGCAGGATGGCAAAAATGAAGGTAGGTCTCCTAAGAAGCATCGTCACTCTAAGCCTGTCGCACCTTCTGTTTCCTTTCCTGGGTTCAAACTTACTCCTTCTCCTGTTGCGCCTTCGCAAAGTGATTCATCTCTTCCAGCGATTGCTTCGCAAGAGAAACCAACCCCTCCTCTTCAAGATAATCCATCCTCTCCTGCGATACCCTCGCAGGATAAATCAATTCCTGAGTTTTCTGTGAATGAAGTTCTTCAGAATATACCTCTCTCCACTCTTTCTCTTAATACTTCTCTTTCTCCTTCACCTGTTTACCAAACTTCTTCAACTGGCATTCTTATGACCAAGAATGATTCAACTTTTCCTTCCTCCTCTTCTGAATCTACCCCTCTTACCAAAGAAAACTTAGAAGGGATAGATGTAGCTTTTAAAGTCTTATCAGACACCATGAACGATGTCAAGAAAACCTCCACTGATCCTATCAAGTCTTGTGTTTTTGATTCCTTGAATAAATACTTTGGCTCTGACACAGTGTCGCAAACATCTTTGGAGCAAGAAGTTAAGATCTTAAAGAACAACCTTCTCAACCTTTCACTGGATTGCGACAATCTTCGCAAGAAGAATGAAGATTTAAAAGGTACATTTTGCCTCTACACATCATTTTTTTTTTTTTTTTTTGAAGACTCAAGTCCTTGTTCACCCTTCAAGCTTTAAACCAGAAACGAAAAATGGAGATATATCAATTGGAATCTACTGTTGAAGAAGTTCGAGCTGATAAAGATTCTTGGGTGGAGCAATATAACCAATTAGATAACCTTCATACATATCTTTGTTGACCAAATAGATAATCTTTCTAAGGAAAATGCTTTGATTTAGCTCGAAACACGACTTGTTAAGTAATGACTTATCTCGCCTCTCGTATTCTTTGACTAAAGCTAATTTAGAGTTGGAAACTTTATCAGATGAGAATGGAATTCTTTCTCAAGAGAAGCGAACTTTGTCAAACAAGGTATCAGTTTACTCGCAGCAGTATGATATTTGTCAAAAATTGTGTAAAGAGCAAGAACAATCTCTTCGCTCATTTGAGAAATAATCTTGAAGAAGTTCTTATCGAGAGAGATAAACTTATTCAGGGTAGAATAACTTTAAGTGTAAAAGAAAATCAACTCAAGGATCAATGTTCCCAATTGGAGAAATCCAATTCTTCACTTGCGAAAGAAAATGCTACACTTACCTCTAACGAGAAAAATCTGCGAGCTCGTTTGAAAGGATTAGTTGGAGATAACTTTGATATCGCCATGGACCAATCGGAAAATAGTTGTTCGGCGTTAACCCAACACCTTATCTCGCAAAAGGAAGGTAGTCATAACAGGTTGGATGCCTCATCTATTCTTCATTTATCTCGTGCTTCATAATTTTTGTTTGTTATAATATTTTTTGCTTTTATTCTTTGTTTCGCAGAACTCGAGAAAAATCTTCATTCTTCCCTTATCGCTTTGAAGTCGACCACTCAAAAATTCGCAAGGAGAATAAAAAGCTTACTACTTCCCTTATTCATTCTCGCGATAGAGCGTAAAGAAGATTCAACTATATGTGCGGTTACAAAGATATAGAGAGTAAAACCAAAGCAGAAAGCGCTCCTTCGTCAACTTCATCTTAAAGTCAAGTTCTTGTGAACAAGTGTTTTGCTATCTAAATCTCTTGATCCGTGTCTCGTTGAACCTCGGAAGTGAGTGATGATGAAGTTCCCAATTCCCCGATAGTGACTATGATTATCAAAGCTACGAAGAAGTCACTATTGATGAAATCTTCGGTAAGGATCCGAATGAAGGGACTTCGATGAAAATCATCCAATCGGCGAAAAAGAGGCCGATAAAATTGTTGAAGAACCAAGAATATCTCTTTGTTGTTGAGAGAGTTGATGTGGAAAATTGAATTTCTCTGTAATTTTTCATTTTTATTTAAACTCCCTTAATTGGATAACATTTTGCATAGGATGCTTTTGAATTTCTGTTGAAGTACTTCTTTTGATTTGGAGGACAAATTCCCTTTGTTTTTGCTGAAATGTATTGTTGCGATAAGATCGCAGGATTTCTTCTCAATGAGGAAACCTATTGATCTTATCTTATCATTTAATTGTATGGTCTTATTTTGCCTTCCTAGTTAAAGGTCTTACTTTGCCATCCCTCATCGCGACAAGATCGTAGGACGTCTTTACATTTTCATGTGATGACCCATTGACCTTGCCTTATCATTGCGCAAGTATTTTTGCCTCTGCAGGATATTGTACTTGCAACAATATAACAGGTTTAAAATATTCTTGCGAACATAAAATCCCATGACATTGTCGACTTTGCGACGAAATCGCAGGACGTTTTTTCATTTTCATGGAAAAACCCATTGATCTCGCCTCACCTTCATGTTAGTATTTTTGCCTCTACAGGATCATTGCACAAATATGACAAGCCTATATTTCCTTGCGAAAATAAAGTCTCATGACATTTGCGTCTTTTGACACTTATCAGCTCCCTAATGGAGGGTGCCGCCCTTATCATCTCCCTGGTTGCCCCTTCAAGGAGGCGTACATCGGCCATACAAGACTAGCTCCTCCCATCCGGTCTTAACAGCAAGAAGTTGTTTTCGCAGCCTCTTATCCCTTATACCTATATGGTTTATGGTTACGAGGCTGCACCCTAAGTGGAGTTTTCTTTGGGCCGAGAAAAGCATGTGCCAAGACTTGTCAAGAGTGGTAAGGAAGTTCCATGCTCCCCGCACTCTTGACTCAACCGTGTACCTCGGCGCCTTGGTCATACGCCGACTCCTTGGAAGAGACCCTCGGGCGTCCAACCAGTGGTATAACCTTATATATATAGTTGGAAATCCAAGGTATCTCCCCGGATAGGCTTTCATGGGCCCCAAATCTACATGACTCAGTTCCAGGAGCGGTGTAACCTTTCCCCGAGCCTTGTCAAGAGATACCCCCTTATATGACGCACTTTAGGTCTTACATTTGCCTCTTGCGAAATATCATTCGCGAACTAAGGTGTACGCCATAAAGGTTCGTCCCCATTCACTCACTCATTCATTTTTGTTAATTCATTCAAGCATTCATTCATTTTGAAGCTATCGCATAATCTTGCTTTATTTCCTTTGATCTCGCAATCTATCCGTCGCAAAAAACATTACATCACGTGCTCATTCCATTTCTCCCATCTTCTATGGGTAATATTTCTTAAGATATAACCTATTCCATGGCCTATTTAGTTTTTGCCCTACATCTTTGCCTTCGTGGATCCATCAATCTATATGCCCCCGTGCCAACTATCTCCTTGATAATATAAGGTCCATCCCATTTTCTTGCCAGCCTTGCCACCATTTTCTCACCGATATATAGGTGTTTCTCGCAGCACCAAGTCACCTCGGCTGAAATTCACGTATCTTGACACGCTTGTTATATTCTCCGGCCAATCTTCGCCGATAATTCTCCATATGTTGTAATGCTCTCTCTCTTTTCTCTTCTAATTCATCTAACTTGATTAAAATGTTACCCATGACCGAGATTTTTCTCCCAAGCTTCTTTCTTTGTAGTTGGAATCTTAACTTCGTCGGGAGTACGGCTTCAACTCCATATGTTAAACAAAAAGGGGACATACCGTAGCTTCTCTTCTAGTTGTATTATAAGCCCATACCGCATTGGGTACTTGTTCGCACCATCCTTTATTGTATCCTTCTAACTTTTTCTTCAATATGTCTGCGATTGTTTTATTTGTCGCTTCGCTTGACCATTAGCTTGCGGGTATAGAGGAGTTGATTTCCCACATCGTATCTCGAAATGCATTAAGCAAAGCAATTCTATATTTTGTCCTTCAAATCGCTTCCCATTGTCGATACCAACTGTGCTTTGGAATCCCAAATCTGCATATAATGTTCTCAAATATGAAAGTAAAAACATCCTTATCGCGAATATGTTGTACCGCTTTCACCCTGCCCATTTTGTGAAATAATCAGTAGCGACAATTAAATATCTTCTCTGTCCGTTCTGGTAAAAATGGTCCTACAATGTCTAAACCCCATTTTCCAAATGGCCGGACACTTGTTGAAGAACTTAACGGAGCTCCTGGTGCATGTATTTTCTTCCCATGCCTTTGACAATCCTCGCAACGCCTTGACACTTGTTTTGCGTCCTCATGCATATATGGCCAATAATAACCCCGCATTTTTGCTTTATGTGTTAAAGATCTTCCTCCGCTATGATTACAAAGCATCCCCACTATGCAACATCTTCAATATGATTTCCCCTTCCTTTCTTGTTAAGCATCTAAGTGAAGGCCCGTTAAAATATCGTCGGTATAGCACTCCATCTCTTAATTCATAATTTGTTGCACGGCTTTTTAATTTGTGTGTCTCCAATCTATTTCTGGGTGTCTCTCCTGTCATCAAATATGCATGAAGCTCTGCTCTCCAATCTTCTTCGCAAAATGTTTGTGTTCCATCCTCTACTACCATTACATCGTTTCTTGTTCTTCTTCTTTGTCAATTGACGGCATCAAAAGTGTTTGTATTTTAATATTTCTCGCGATCGGATCTGTCATCATACTTGATATAAAGGCAAAAGCGTCTGCGAGCCTATTATTTCTCCTTGATATATGTCTCCACTTTATTCTTGGTATCTCGCATCGACAACTCGTCAACAAGTTTCTTATATTTTTGCAAAGACAATTCGTTTATGGCATATTCTTCTTTTATCCGCGAATTGCCAATTGTGAATCACTTGTAATTCTCACATTCTCCAGTTTCATTTCTATTGCAAATCGCAAAGCATGTACTATAGCTTCATATTCTGTTTCATTATTTGTTGATGCAAACTCCAATCTGAAAGAAAGAGCTATTTTATTGCCCTCTGGCGATATCACAACAATTCCTATTCCATTTCCTTCTCCATTTGATGACCCATCTACTAATATTTCCCATCTATTCGGTTTCGTCAACAAATCTTTTGGATCTCCGTGTTCTTCTTCCACATCCATCATTTCTTCCACTGATTCATCTTCTTCCAATGGAAATTCTGCTAGAAAGTCTGCGACAACCTGTGATTTTGGCGAAGATAGTATTTCATATTTGAGTTTCAATGACTTATTTGAGCATTCCATCTCTCAACTCTTCCCGACCTCTTTGAATTCTTCATTACTGATTCTATCGGTATTTTTGTCACCACCTTAACGACATGCGCTTGAAAATATATACGAAGCTTAAATGTTGCATAAACTAATGCCAAGATTAATTTTTCAATTTTTGAGTAATTCTTTTCTGCGGCATTGAAGGTTTTGCTGATGTAATAAATTGGTTTTTCTACTCCTTCGTCCATTCGCAGTAACACTGCACTTAATGCATGCGAAGTTGTCGCTAGATAGATCAACAATTCTTCTCCTTCTTCTGCTTTTTGCAAAATTGATATATCCATTAAATGTTCCTTTATTCCTTGCAAGGCTTTCTCGCACTCATCTGTCCATTTGAATTTCGATCCCTTCCTAAGGATATTGAAAAAGTGCTTGCATTTGTCAGATGATCGCGAGATGAACCTCCCTAGCGAGGGCTAACAACCCGTTTAACTTTTGAACATCTTTTACCTGTCGCGGTGTTGGCATATCGCGAATCGCTTGTACTTTCTCTCGGATCGACTTGAATTCCTTCTTTGGATACAATGTACCCTAAAAATTTTCCAGAGGCGACTCCAAAGGTACATTTTTCTGGGTTTACTTTGATATTAAATTGCCTCATTTGTTCAAAAATTTCTTTCAAATCTTGTACATGATCTTTTGCTTTTTTACTTTTTATTAACATATCATCTACGTACACCTCTAATGTTTTGTGTATCCATCTCGCGAACACCTTTTCCACCATTCTTTGGTATGTCGCACCGGCATTTCGCAGACCAAACGGCATTTTTGTATAACAAAGACAATCCTCGTGGAGCAAAGAAAGCAGTATGTTCTTGATCTTCTTCGGCGAGAGGAATTTGATTGTAACCCTTATATCCATTAAGAGATGATATCCTTTCGTTTCATGCCGCTGCTTCAACCAATTGTGGAATATCTGGTAATGGGAAACTATCTTTAGGACAAGCTTTGTTTAGATCAGTAAAGTATATACAAATTCTTATTCCTTTTTTCTTCTTTGGGACTATAACCATATTTGCTATCCATTCGGGATATTTTGCTTGTCTAATGATTCCTGCGTCCAACATTTTCTCGCAATTCTTCTTCTATTTGAGGATGATATCTTTCGTCGCGATCTTTCTAATTCTTTGTTTCAATGGTTTTACATTCTTGTCAATTTCCAATTTATGGAAAGCCACTGATGGATCTATTCCAGGCATTTCATCCATATCCCATGCGAAAATATCTTTGTAATCTCGCAGCAAATCAACAGTTCTTCTCTCTTTATCCGCTTCCATTTTAGTCCCAATTTTTAAGATTTTAGGCTCCTCCTCGGTTCCAACATTCACTTCCTTTGTTTGTTCTCTTTGCGACATAACTAGACTTTGGTTCTCCCATAGGAGTTGGTCCTTTCATTTCCTTCGTGAACTCACTCCCTTTTCCCATGATTTCGCTAGGTATTCCTTTTCCCTCTTTCGCTCTTATCATGTAAATTATAAATTCTTCTTCTTTCTTAGTTGCTTTTATCATCTTCCTGCGATCTTTTCGCTTCTTCACTTGCCCTTCATAATGCTTTACTTCGATTTGATGATATATTCTTCCTTTATCAGTATCTCCTCTAATTTCACCAATTCCACTCGGCATAGGAAATTTGATGCATTGATGGAGTGTTGACGCTACCGCCTTAATTGCATGTACCCAAGGTCTCCCTAACAATATGTGGTACGGCGATTCCATATCCACTACACTTAATGTTACTTGTGTTTCAATTTCTCCGAGTAAAATTCGTAATTTTATCTCTCCTTTAGGTACTGTTATAGATTTTCCAAAACCGTGGATATAATATCTTGGGGAACTCATTTCTTCATCTTTATATCCTAATTTTTTGTAGGTATGGTAAAACATGATACTCACTAAACTCCTTGTATCCACCAAAGTTCTGTTTATTGCCCATTCTTCCGCTGCTTTTGCTGATTCTTCTCTTTTTCTGCTTGCATTTATCGTGATCACTAATGGAGATGTATGATTCAAACTTTCTCTAGGCACTTCTGCTGCTGTGAATGTTATTTTCTGTTTTTCCCATCCCTTCAAAGACGATGTCTTCTCCTCATCTATAATCTTCTTTCCTTCAAAGTCTCGTTTATGTATCCTTCCTCTAATATTTTCGTGGAATTCATTAACCATTGCTTTTGTAATTAAATTGTATTCCATATCTCCATTATATTCCTTGTTTCTTAACTCCTCTACCTCATCTGATTTAACATTTTCCTTTCTCATTTTCTTTATTTAAACGATTTTAACTGCACTCTTTGATCTTCAATCTTCTTCAATCCCTGTTTCTAGCGCATATGTAGTTGCAGGAAATCCTACACTACACCCCTCACTCGAATTTGCTTAACCAATCCATTTGAAGATGAATAATAATGTGTTTTATTAATTGTTACCTGAAAGATTTACAAAGTAATGTAGAACAGAGCTAACGAAATTACAATCCCTCTTAATTTTCTCTCTCATAATGACTTGCTTAACAATTCAAAAAGACCTCCCCTACAACAAACTGGCTCAACCCTTTATATAGGGCAAGATATACAATGGATGACTGACTAAGTCTGTCCTTTATTTTCGGGAATCACTCGCGAAGTGTCGCGAGTGTTATAAACGTTTTTCCTTGCGACACTCCTAGATCTCACCAAGTCTTCATACTTTTCTCATGTTTTGGCTATCGTCATCCATTGCGGCATTTATATTACTTCCCTGCGACGCCTTCGCAATGTAGTCGTTTATTACTCTCGCGAAGTATTGATGTCGCGATATTCTGCTCCTACAGTCGCTTTTAAACCTTGAACTTTTCCAACTTTCCTTGTAGATTTTGATGTCGCTCCTTGTTGATGATGATGATGTTTCTATGGATCCGTTGTTGTGGAGAGAATGGTGCTAACTGAAAATCGAACTACAAGAAGGAGGCTTTCATCTATAGATGTCACCCTCATGATTGACAAAATTAGCACTCAAGAGATCAAAGAGTAGTGCTTCTATTGGTGGGAGGTTGGGTAGCTCACCATTCTACCCTAATTAACGTACGGTGACACACACTCAAAAGAAAGCTCTTTAGTCAGCTACAAAGAATATTTGGTCGGTGCCTCACATGATATGAATACGGGTAGTCTCCACTAATGATTGATCAGCAACTCTAATAATTCATTTCTCCCTGCACCAAATTTGCATCACCGGCATGATTAAATCCATTATTTAACACTCTAACAAGCAATAAATCCGAATGTAGTTCTCTAACATTTACAAGTTCAATTATGTCGGTCAGAATCTCTATGTAAACATACCTAGAAGTATGCTAGTGACTCTAAAATCTCTAAAAATTGGAGGTTTTATGTAAAACCTTTTTTTTTTTTAATTTTTTTTTTTTTTTAATAATACATGCTTAACCACTCCTCCACACTTAAACCTTACATTGTCCTCAATGTAATTGAATCGTCCTAGTAAAGTCAAGGTGGGAAATTTTAACATGTTATGGAACAAGAAAAAGAAATAACAAAAAGCAAAAGGATAAGAAATACAAAACCTATGGGTTGCCTCCCATTAAGCGCTTGTTTTAAAGTCGACGGCCCGACTTAGCTCTTGAAACACATTACTCCTCCAGAGGGAGTGAATCTCCAAATAGAAGTTCATCCAAATTCAGATACGCGATGTTCTCATAGTATGGCTTCAATCTATGGCCATTGACCTTGGAAACCGAATTGTCTCTAAGACTAGTAATTTCAACTGCACCATGAGGAAAAACATTAGTAACAACATATGGTCCAATCCAACGAGACCTTAACTTTCCAGGAAATAGTTTAAGGCGAGAATGATATAAAAGGACTTTTTGTCCCACGATGAAGCTTTTACGAGAAATCATCTTGTCATGAAAAAGCTTGGTCTTTTCCTTGTAAATACGGGCATTTCGTAAGCATCATTACGTATCTCCTCTAGCTCATTTAGTTGTAACTTCCTTTGTTTCCCCGCTTCATCATACTCCATGTTGAATTTCTTTATCGCCCAATAAGCCTTATGTTCAAGTTCAACCGGAAAATGACAAGCCTTGCCATAAACCAACCGATATATGGAGACATACCAATCGGTGTCTTATACGCCGTTCTATACGCCCAAAGTGCATCGTTGAGCTTAAAGCTCCAATCTTTCCTTGTGGTATTCACCGTTTTCTCAAGAATGGACTTGATCTCACGATTTGAAATTTCCGCTTGTTGATAGGTGTAGAATACACCGTATTTACTATATAGAGTTTATACTTTCTGTGCTATTTTTCGTGTGAATTATGTATTTTATGTTTGCTTTTGAGTTTTATAGGTGCAATGGAGTCACCAGAACAAAAGGAGAAGAAATCACCCATTTAAAGCGAAAAGGAACGGAAAGATCAAAGCGCAGGCGAGTGACATGAGAATCGACATAGGGGCTGCCATTTGGTTGGCCCTTATCCTATTCTTGGGGTGTCTTAAGTTATCTTGATACCCCTTATCCACTTCATCCGAGTGGTTGAATCACTTCAATTTTTCTTACCCTAAAATTCAGAGAAGAGTTTATCTCTTTTCATCATTTTCAGACACTCCATTCACCTGAAATCGAGAGAGGAGATGGAGGCACCTGAGAGACGGCCAGAATTGGAGGTGTTGTTACCATGAAATCGAGAGCGAGAGTTATTCAGTGAGAGACGGATGCTTACCAGGTCGGAGAATCAGTGAAGTCGATGTAGAGATGTTGCTCAGATTCAGATCGAGATGGGTTTTGAAAGTCGAGTTGTAAATCGAGATTTGGGATTGTTGTGGCTCAGAGTTGGCAAAGATGATGTTAACATCGAACCTCAGAAACAAAGTAGCTGCTGCTGCAAATTTGGGGTTGAAATTCCAGATGGGTTTGAGTTAGTGATTGAAGTATTAATGGCGATGAAGAAAAAGTTTCAGAGAATTGGTTTTGAGCAAAATCGCAGAATGAGCTATGGAGATTACAGGGAAGATAAAGGTGGTATAGTTGTTTAGTAGCTGAGTTCATGAGGTCTGAGTTTGAAGTGAATTGAATGAGATGTTGCTGGTAGCTGATGCTATGGAATTGAGCCAGAGTTGTTGATGCTGCTGTTGTTGTGATCAATGACAGAGATAAGATGTTGTTGCCATGGTTGTTAATGAGTCGCATTGCAGATCGGGAAATAGGGATCGAGAAGTGTATGAAGTTTGAATAATGGGTTTTGGTGGTTGTTCAGATGGAGAAATTGGGGTTTCAAAGAAAGGAGTTGAAGATATCAGTGGTGGTGTTTGTTGGAATGAGAGAAGAACTCAGGGCTTGCTGCTGTGCTCTGAGATCGAATGAGAAGGATGGTTGAGAAGATCAGAATGATTGACTTCCTGGTGCTACAATTGTACTTGATTGGTTGTGTGGAACTGAAAAGAATGATGGTAGCTGTAGTTAGAATTGGTTTTGGTGATTGTCATGAGCTGTAAGCAATTGCAAATGGGGGTATGTTGCTGTGAAGAAAGCACCTGAGATTGGGTTAGTGAGCTTGTTGGTGTTTGTGAAACTCAAAGTTGCGAGGACAAGTCATGGGGGCAGCGAGTGAAGTGTGGGAGATGGGCACTGGAGAATTGGTGCTGCAGTGGATTTAGTTGAGTTTGTGCTGCTGGTACTGAGGCAATGGTGGTGGCAGGCTAAGCTTGAGTGGAATTGCAGGGAAGTACTGATGTTGTCTCAGGTGGTGTCTCTGGAACTGGTAGTGGTGCTGAATGAATGAGCCAGGAACTGGTGATGAGTTGCAGCTGTAAGAGGTGGTGTTTACAACAGATGATGTGAGGGTTTGAACCTAAACTGAATTGTAGCTTATGGCTCGAGAAGATGGGTGCTGTTTGACTGTGATGCTGAGGTAAATGAACTGAATTGGTGGACTGCATTGTAGGTGCTGGGCTTGGTTGGTTCAGTTACAGATGATGCAGTACAAGAGAGATGGAATTTGCAGTGGTTGCATTGGTAGTGGCTCTGGAGATTTTTATAAGGGAAATAGCAATGGTGCTATAGAATGTGAAGACAAGAGAATGGGTTACTTTGCATTCATATGAGTTGTGGTTTGCTTTTGAACTGAAATGGTGCTGTGGTCATGAAGGATCTGTATGAGCCGAAGAAGATTAGGTTGATTCGCAGAGATTAGAACTGGCAGAGTGTTAAATGGTTCAGGTGCAGGTAGCTGTGATCTGAATTGCATTGCTTGGTAAAGCTGTATGCTGGTGCTAGAGATGGGTGCTTGCTGGTGATGCTAGAACTGACAGGGTTTAAAGCAAGGTTGCTAGGAAGTGCAGGTTATGGTGATAAGGCTACATGGTTGAATCTACAGAACTACAGGGAGGTATTGCAGCTGAGCTAAAGAGTTGGTGGTGATATAATGAATGTTGTGAGGAATATGAAGATGCAGCTGAAAGTGGATGTTACAGCCAAGGGAGGTTTGAGCTGTGAGAATGCCTGAATTGCACTAGATGATTGATTAGGACTGTGTATATGAATGAATAGCATGGAATGAACTGAGATGGAGAATGGATCAAAATGAGCTGGAAATGGTGTTGAGATAAGGATTTGCGGGATTTTGTGACCATCTTGGCTGAACATGAACTGATGAAGCACCATCTTGGTGCAGCACAATTTTGGCCTGAGCAAAGCTGCAACTGCTTTGGCCCAGGATCAAGTCAGATGAGTTAGCCCATGACTCAGACCTGACTCTCTGACTAGAACCAGCTAACCCGGTTTGACTCGGTCCGACCGAGTTGACTCACTGAACCGGTGACCGGGCGGACTTTGCCGGTCACCTGAGATGCTTTTCCGGCGACCTTTCCGGCCAAGTTCCGGCCACAATACCAGATTTCCAGCGACCACTTTGGGACATATTTTCTACATGGGTTTCTCTCTTCTATGGGCTTGGTGGATTTTCATCTAATGGACTTTGAAGACTAGACCTAATTTTAGAAGTTGGAGAAAAGCTATATAAGGGAAAGTCTTCTACAACTTATGATATATCTTATTCTTGGAATTTTGGAGAGCCGTTTTGTTTACGCTTCTAGGGTTTGCTTTTGTTCATCTTCTTCTTTTCAATTAATATTTTTATGATGAACTCCATAGCTATGAGTAGCTAAACATATTATTGGTTATGGGATAAAAGTTGATTTCTCAACATGTTTTTGAATCTATGAATTAGTTTTGTCTCAGTAATGTATTGTTTGTGATTCACAATTAATAGTGTTATAAGATTTGAATACTTGTTAGGTTGAGTCCGGAATCAATCCGATTTGCATTCATCTCTAGAGCTATATTAGGGTTTTCAATACGAAAAAATTGTTTATCCCTGATTCTAAGTAGCATAATTGTGGGTAGTGCTTGTAGTGATATATCCTACTAGTCACAAGTAAATCATAACTTTTGTTAAAACGTTTAGTGCTTTTACACATTCGTTTGCATTGATTAGTCTTATTCCATAGAACTTATTGCTTTTAGGGAGTTAAATCTAATTGTGCTTTTACACTTTAGGTTGCTTTCTAGGAAGAATTCACATATGCATCTTTTAATGTGGTTGTGATGAAAACAGGGAATTAACGGGTTATACTTGCGATCAAGGTATCCTAGGACTTTTAGTAAATACGAGATTAAAAATACCAATTCTAATCATTGATGAAAATACATGTTTGTGAATGATATTATCCCGTGACCAATATCTTCTCCTTATTGATATTCCAACTATTTGCTTTGCTTTATTTTGTTTTTACTTTAGTATTTCGCTTAAACAACAAACATCCCCCTTGGTTACCTTAGAAACTAAAAATTGCATAACAACAATTGCCTCTCTGTGGATACGAACTCTTCCTTACCTTGTGCTTCATTTAAATTTAGTGAGTAAGAAAGTGAAATTATTTTTGACGGATTGACACACGATCACTTGTCCACTAGTTTGTGGATGGTAAGGCATACCAATTTTGTGTGTTATGTTGTACTTCTTGAGGAGAGCGTGGAAAGCCTTCTTGAAATGTGAGCCTCCATCGCTTATCACCACTCTTGGTATACCATGCCTTGTGAATATGTTTTCTCTTACAAAATCACAAACAACTTGAGAGTCATTAGTTTTGGTGGCTCTAGCTTCCACCCATTTCGAAACATAATCTACGGCAAGAAGTATATAAAAGTTTCTATTCGAATTGACAAAAGGGCCCATAAAATCGACACCCCACACATCAAAAATCTAAACGGCGAGAATTGGTGTGAGTGGCATTTGATTTCGAGCACCTAGATTGCCCGTTCGTTGACATCTATCACACGATTTACAAAAAACATATGAATCTTCAAACAAGGTGGGCCAATAAAATCCACTCTCGATAACTTTGAGAGCGGTACGTTTAGAACCAAAGTGGCCACCACAAGCAAAAGTGTGGCAAAAGGAGAGAATGGATTGAAATTCGGAGTTAGGTACGCACCTTCGCATTATTTGATCAACGCCATATTTCCATAAGTATGGTTCATCCCACACATATTTCTTAGCTATCTTATTAAGTTTCATCTTTTGGAAATTAGACATTGTATTAGGTACTTTCCTTGTCACCAAGTAATTCACTATATCCGCATACCAAGGTGTTGATTCTTCCATGGAGAAAAGTTGTTCGTCCGGAAAGCGGTCATGTAATGGAAGTTCTTCTTGAGACATAACAAGTCTACTAAGATGATCCGCAACGGTATTCTCCACACCCCTCTTATCACGAATTTCTATGTCGAACTCTTGTAGCAATAGGATCCACCGGATTAGTCTTGGCTTAGCTTCTTTCTTCTTTATTAAGTGTCGAAGTGCGGCATGATCGGAATACACAATAAACTTTGTGCCCACCAAGTATGATCAAAATTTTTCCAATGCAAAAACTATAGCCAATAACTCCTTTTCCGTGGTAGAATAATTGATTTGTGCATCATTAAGGGTCCTAGATGCATAATAGATGACATGGGACAACTTGTCCACTCTTTGACCCAAAACGGCTCCAAACGCATAATCACTAGCATCACACATTAATTCGAATGGAAGATTCCAATCCGGTGACTTGATAATTGGCGCACTTGTCAACATTTCCTTCAATTTGTCAAAAGCATCCTTGCATTCCTTGTTGAAGTCAAAAGCATCCTCCTTTTGTAATAACCTGCACATCGACATGGATATTTTGGAGAAATCCTTGATAAACCGCCTATAGAAACCTGTATGACCAAGAAAAGAACGGATTTCCCTCACCGAAGTGGGATATTGTAAGTTTCTTATTAAATCTATCTTTGACTTGTCCACTTCGAGCCCTCGAGAGGACACAATGTGACCAAGTACTATGTCGTGGTTTACCATAAAGTGACATTTCTCCCAATTAAGGACAAGGTTTGTGTCTATGCATCGTTTAAGAACTAGTTCAAGGTTGTTTAAACAACCATCAAAAGAATTGCCATAAACACTAAAGTCATCCATAAATACCTCGATGATGCGCTCCATATAATCCGAGAATATACTTACCATGCATCTTTGAAAAGTAGCCGGCGCATTGCAAAGGCCAAACGGCATCCGTCTATATGCAAACGTTCCAAACGGACAAGTGAAAGTGGTCTTCTCTTGGTCCTCCGGTGCAATAACAATTTGGTTGTATCCCGAATAACCATCCAAGAAGCAATAATAAGAATGCCCCGCTAACCGCTCCAACATTTAATCAATGAAAGGTAAAGGAAAGTGATCCTTTCGGGTTGCGGAATTAAGCTTTCTATAGTCAATGCACACTCTCCAACCGGTTTGAACTCTTGTAGGAACAAGTTCATCGTCTTGATTTCGAACAACCGTAACTCCAGACTTCTTTGGTACCACTTGTACCGGACTAACCCACTTGCTATCGGAAATTGGGTAGATCACCCCCACACTTAGCAATTTGAGTATCTCTTTCTTCACAAACTCCATCATGGGAGGATTAAGCCGACGTTGAGCATCACGTACCGGCTTCACGTTCTCTTCCATTAGAATCCTATGCATGCACATGGATGGACTAATACCTTTGATGTCCGAAATTGTCCACTCAATAGCCGTTTTGTGCTCTCTCAACACTCTAAGCAAAGGGTTTTCTTGTACCGGTGTGAGGTTCTTTGTAATAATCACCGGAAGCTCATCTCCATCTCCCAAGAAAGCATACTTCAAATGGTCCGGAAGTGGCTTCAATTCTAGTTTGGGCGCCTTCACAATAGATGGTACAAGTATTTCATCACTTACGGGTAAATAAATATATGAAACATTACCCTTTTTAGCTTCTTGCAATGTCGCCAAGGCACCACACATCTCCACCAATTCCTTGGAGAGTTCAACATCCAAGTTAGACAAGCCGTGGATGTCCAATTCAATGCTCTTTTGCAACACCACATCAAGTTCATCCTCTTGATTCAATTCCACCATTTGTTGCGCTAATGAATCAACCACATCAATGGAGAAAACGGAATGCACATCACTTGGGTAGCGCATGGCTTCAAATATGTTAAAGTGTATTATCTCCTTGTTGAATTCCATAGTGAGCGTACCCTTATCAACATCAATCTTCGTCTTTGCGGTCTTCATAAATGGCCTCCCAAGAAGTAAAGAAGTAGATGATCGATTCTCATTGTTGTCCATATCCACCACGAAGAAATCAACCGGAAAAATAAGCTCATTTACTTGCACTAGCACGTCTTCTACAAGTCCCTTTGGATATATGTTAGACTTGTTTGCTAATTGGATAATAACTCTCGTCTCTTTCAAAGTTCCAAGATTCAAGGAGTCATATATTTCGGCCGACATCACACTAATGGAAGCTCCCAAATCAAGAAAAGCATTTTCAAACCTTTTCTTACCAATAGTAATTGGCACCGTGAAACCACCGGGATCCGTGCACTTTGTAGGCATCTTCTTTAATAGCATAGCCGACGCACTCTCGCCAACTTTAGTAATTTCATTATCAAGCAACCTATCCTTCTTTGTGCATAATTCATTCATTAACTTTGCATACCTTGGCATTGTCTTGATGGCCTCAATGAATGGGATGTTGATTTTAATCTTCTTGAAAATATCCATGAGTGCCTTGTCTTGAGCTTCTTTCTTGGATTTTGCAAAACGACTAGGATAAGGAGGTGGAGTAGTGAAAGTAGGAACCGGTTCCTTGGATTGGTCGGTTGGTGTTGAATTCTCCTTTTGTGCGACTTCCTCATTATCTTTGACTACCTCTTCACTAGCTTCTTCATGATGACTTGGACCCTCCACTTGTCTTCCACTTCGTAAGGTAACCGCATTAACATTCTCTCTTGGATTCACAAATGGTTGTGAAGGAAGTTTTGTGGATGCTTGAGATTTCAATAAGTTCACATCGGTCGCCAATTTCCCCATTTGAGTTTGTAAATCCTTGATTGCAGAATCGGTCTTTTGTTGTTGTTATTGAACCAAAGTGGTGATACCTTGCCTATCTTGCATCAATGCATTGAGCTTGTCATCAATTGAAGAATCTCGCTCCTTGACTTGTTGTGGTTGGAATTGTGATTGGGGTTGGAAGCGTGATTTTTGGAAACCACCTTGTTGCGCATATGGATTAGGAGCCTCCGCGTGCTTGTTTGCATAACTAAAGTTGGGATGATCCTTCCAACCGGGATTATAGGTATTGGAGTATGGATCGTACCTTGGCCTTTGATTTGGATATAAAGCATTTACTTGTTCGGTCTCACCATCCGGAATAATTACCGCGGCCATCCTTTGAATCATTATCTCCATGTTACCCATCCTTTGATCAAGATGTGATGATGAATCACTAACTTCATGCACTCGCTTAACCATAGGTTCATCTCTTGTGTAGAATTGTTGCGAGTTTGCAGCCATACTTTCAATCAACTCGGTAGCTTGGGTCACCGTCTTGTTCACTAGTGCACCACCACCCGCGGCGTCAAGAAGAGATCTATCACTTGGGTGGAGAGCTTCGTAGAAGTATTGGAGTATCATAACATCGCTGAATTGATGGTGTGGACAGCTTGCCACTAACCTCTTGTATCGCTCCCAACATTCATACAACGACTCTCCCACATGTTGTTTCAACCCACAAATCTCCTTGCGAATTTGAGTAGCTTTTGATGCGGGAAAATATCTCTCGAGGAAAAGTTTCTTCATCCCATTCCATGTTGTGATACTTCCGGAAGGCAAATAATATAACCATTCCTTAGCATTGCCCGCTAAAGAAAACGGGAAAGCTTTCAACATTGCTCCATTCGCATTAGTCTCCGGTGGAAGCATAGCCATAACTATGGTATAGAAGTCCATAAGATGTTTGTTTGGGTCCTCATTCACCATGCCATGGAACTTTGGTAACTCTCTAATCAACCCCGGCTTGATCTCGAAGGTTGAGTTAGTTTGGATACACCATTGTTGTGTATCGAGCTTGTGAGAAGCTAGGTCCTTGAGTGTACGTTCAGCCATTGCTTCTTCCTCTTTGTCCGAATCTGCGAATTCACTTGATGAAGAAGGAGGAAGTGGATTGTTAACCCCTCGAATGAAATCCTTTAGTTGAGTGCCGGATCGAAGACGTATTGGACTCTGGGTCTCGCCCTTTTAAGCATTCACCAAAGGTATAACACCTCGAAACAAGATTCTCAAAAACTAAGTTAGATACGGTGTAGAATCTAACAAAGCAAGAATAAAGCAAAAAAAAAAAAAAAAAAAAAAAAAACGTCCATTTGCTCCCTATGAGTGGCGCCTAAAATTTGATGCGTGTCGTAACCACAACAAATTAATTAATATTTTTCCACCTAATTAACAAGTAATATAGTGTAGTCAAGTTCGTTCCCACGAGGAGCAAGAGATTCTATTTATAAAAATTGTCACAAAAAGGGGGGTGTAAAGCAAAAGAAAGTAAACAAAGCAATTAAAAGATAAAGTTGAAATCAATAAGAGAGACAAGATCAAGGAATCCTTCTTCGTTGCAAAACAATGATTCAAGTTATGTTTTTCATCCACATGTTATTAGTCACAGATTATCACCAACCGTAGGTAAAGCAGCTAGATCAGTGCTAAACCCCTAAATCCCTTGTATCATAGGATACGGAAGTTCTCGACTACCCGGATTCTATTTACCAAACCACCTAGTAGTAGATCACTCAAGATGTAATTTAAATAAACGCATTAAGATTTATGAACTTATTAGGTTGATATTAGTAGTTAGACTCTTAGATCAAGGTCTACTTGCTAACGTTGTTTTCACACACAATTGCTCCACGGAATCCCTCCGCAAGGTCTCGTGTTTGCTACTTATGGAAATAGTTAAGAAACGATTACTTATCCCCTAACTTTCACTAGCTTTAGATCAAATTAACAAAACAATTTAGTTGGCCACCTAAACAATCCATCAATCAACCATGAATGTATAAACATTCCTATTAGTAAAAACAAACGATAATCATGTGAAAAACTTCAAGATAGAATTGAAAAACAAAAACTCAAATCATATATTAAGAACTAGGAATTCACCCTCAATCAATAAAAAAATTAGCTACTCATGTTTTTGAAATTCACACAAAGAATAAAGAAAAGAGAAGTGTTGTGTGTGTAGAGAGGTGTGTCAAAAGATGTGTGTAGAAGATGTAGAGAACTTCTCTATTTATAGGCTTCAATGTTCTCCAAATCTTCCAAGGAATAGAATCCTCATTCCATAATAATTCAATTTCCAAATTCAAGTATTTCTCAAATCTTCCATCTTCTCTTTCCAAATTTGACCCAAATTCTCCATCCAATTCCAAGTCCAAGTCTTCACACCCATGAGTCTAGAATACTCTTCACAAAATTCTGCACATATTGGTCCGCCGGAAAGCTGGTATTATGGCCGGAAATTGGCCGGAGAAGTCACCGGAATCCTTTTCTCAGTCGACAGAATATTCCGTCACGGCACCGTCCAAGTTAACGGTCAAACAAGTCAAACTGTTAGTCCACTGGGTCAAGACAGAAGAGTGACTCAGCCACCGAGTCAGCATCTTACTCGGCTAACTGGTCTTATTCAGCTGAGTTGGACCGCTCATCGGACTCGTCTGGATCGGTCATTGCCGACACCGAGTCGACTCGCCGGAATAGAGAACCGGCCGAGTTATGTTTGTTTATAGGATTTGCTCAGGCCAAATTCAGGCCGTTCTCTTCTTCACATCCCTGCACAATTCCTAAACATACATCTATTTCATTCTTCAGTGTGGCTTTCCTGCAATTCAAATATAAGCACTTTCAGCTCAATTGTTGCGTTCTGCACCTGCAACATCAACTCAGCACCACCAGAACCACCAACACCAGTTGCTATCAGTATCACTAACCCATTCTACTCTCGATTTCGGAAGCTCACAGGACAAAACCCATCACAGATCTCCTCCTTCATGAACTAATAGCAGAACTCAATAGCTCAACTCCTCTCGAGCTCCATATAGCTGCAGTCGACCACCATCACATTGCACCTCGGACTCGAGTTGCAGCACTATGTATCATTTCATCAACTCCTCCTTAAGAAAGAGCAGTCTCGAGCTCCATTCTATCACCATAAGATGAGCACCACCGAACCCTTGATTGCATCCATCTCAGACTTCAATCTCTCAAACATCAACCCATGAAAATCAACTTGAGCCTCAGATGCCACCCATTTCTCCGTTTTTTGAGCAGTAACAACACTTGCATTTCTCACAGATCGAACCCATAATCAACAGCAACAACTTCTCTTCTCATATTCGAATCCCCACCATCATCAACATCTCAGCTCGACCACAGACCCATCTGCTCTGCTCTACTAAATCTCGACCGCAACATCCATGGTTGTAAATTCAATTTTAATTTCTTAATTCGATTGAGCAACAACAAAACCCTGAGTTAGCTTCTTCTTCTCTCAATCATTGAACACCACCATCTCTCCATCTTGCTGCTGCCTTTTTCAGATTCAACCCAAAAACCCTTTTCCATTTCTCGATAACGCCAATACATCATTTCGACCTCAACAGAGATCCCCAATTCAGAGAGTCTCACTTCAAATCATCCACAACAAACCCAATATCCATCACAGATTCAAACCCAATCCTTCCTTTTCCATTTCTCACTGATTCGTCATCATCTAGGACTTTTAATTCTTCAATTCAGCAACCCTAATCAGTTCTTAATAATTGTAGCAACATCAATTCTTCAATTTCTCTGCATCTCTCAATTTTCACCTCTTGATTTCAGACGCAGCCGCTGTCTGGTTTTGTTTCTCAATTTCTGGTGTAAAATGATTGAGTGAATGAGAGAAAGAAACTCTCGAATTTAGGGTTGTATAGTGGGTTTGGATTTATCCGCCCAACCGTATAAGAACCACCAAGCTGGCAAGTCCCCTTAACCTCATTTGGTCTGTGTTTAATACTCCTCCAAAAGAGTCGTCCCTTAACCTTAATTGATCTCCGGATAGTGTTCACCCATGAAATGATAATTTTGCCCTTTTGCTCAAATTGAGTAATTTCTTCTTCTTTTCCTCCGTGCGACTCCATAGTAGCTATAAAACTCAAAACAAGCGTAAAATACATAATTTACAAGAAAAATAGCAAAGAAAGCATAAACAATAGATAATAAATAGGATGTATTCTACACCCTATCAATTGACCTTTTAGGTCTACGACTAAAAAGATTCGCTTGGGGATACCCGTGGGTATTTTTTTTTAATGGAAAATCCTAACTATTCCAATTATTAGAATGTTTTTATGGAATCACCACATAAGGCACTTCCAACTTCCAGTCAGCTTGCTACTTATTTGTCGGCAATTTCTCTAGATTTCCCCACGTGTAATTCTCAATCACGGAAATATAACAATATTTTCCCATTGAGTTCCTGAGCAATCTGGTTTTCACTTTCTCTAGCATATGTAAATTATAATTTTTTTTCCACGATTTCCATTACTTACTAAATATCTAATTGGTTATGCGCTACAGAGTCGTCG
The DNA here is from genome assembly GCA_023531295.1 of Papaver armeniacum. Classification (NCBI taxonomy): domain Eukaryota; kingdom Viridiplantae; phylum Streptophyta; class Magnoliopsida; order Ranunculales; family Papaveraceae; genus Papaver; species Papaver armeniacum. Next base: position 65,763 of record JAJJWW010004917.1, read on the forward strand.
CCAATTTTTAACAATGTGACAATCATCTCATGGTTCATTGGAAAAACAAATGTTCTGTGATTTTTGAAAAAGTTACTCCAAACACAGACTTAGTGATTGAACAAATTAAAATCATCCACATGTCAGTCCCGACTAAATCTTCGTCAAATATTCTTCAGTCATATCTCTCGGGATCAATTAAACCTTTTGGTCTAATATAAAAATAGATTGGATTATATTTATTGATGCTTCCTTTAAGGAAGAAGCCTTCATATTATATATACTTGGTAAATCAAGAATCGTTATGCACATTTCGTCGCGTACGAGTTAGGCTACTTGAAAAGACGAGGGTACCCAAACACACCACAATCTTTTATTTTGATCACAACCTATACAAGACCCACTGTGTATAAACCTCTTGGAGCAACAATCACTCAAGGAATATTTCAAAACAGTGTCCACTTGAAATAGGGTTAGTCCGAACTGGCCTAACACGTGAATAATTATATCAGACAAGTGGAGAAATTGTTTGATCGTCTATGGATATGAAATCGAGATAATACTCCAACAAAGTGTTCACTTGATAACGCGTATGACGAGGAACTCTAGTTGACTTCAACATTGAGTCAAGTTATTTTGTGCTACTATCAAACTTTTTCAAGTCCGCTTTTAGACCCATATTCTCTTTTTCCAATGTTTTTATTTTTTCGAGAGCATTATCTAGATTAACCTTAAATTTATCAATTTGAACTTTATAATATATTTCAGATTCGTTAGAATTACTTACCTTAGTGTTCTTCAGGTTCTCCAGCTCCGTATATAGTTTCCTTTCTCGATCATGACTTTCTTCGATTTGCTCTCTGTAACATCTCATGCATTCAGGATAATTACCAGCACCAATAATCTCAATATCGTTCTTCAATTCATCAAGTTCCTGTTTCAATCTTTCATTCTCTTCACGAAGATCACATTCAAGTGCCTTTGGCTCTGGAGTTACTTCAGTATCCTTTTCAGGTGTGCATTCAAAAGTTACAGTGAAAGCTTTGTTCTCTTGATCCTTGGAACAATTAGAGCTATCACCATAATTTTGTTCTCTATTCTCTACACATTTTGTGATTTTTGAGAAGGAGAAGATGCATCGTTGGAAGAAATCCTTTTATTTTGTCTTAATAACTTTCTAAATTGCCGTGCGGTTGTATCGACACTACAATCCTCAGTTTTTGCATCACAAGAATTTTCTACCGAAGAACTAGCCTTAGTTACAGATTTAAGGGTAATACCCTCTTCATTCTTGAATTGGTATTCAAGATAAAAAATCTTTAATTTACCAACTATAACGCTTCTAGATAGTGTGGAAATATCATTTACCTTAGAGTTTTACACAAAATATCTTTATCTGAAATAGTTTTTCCTAAAGCGTAAAAGGCATTCATCAAACTCATCAAAGGTATCGTCTTCATCCATATGAAGGTTTTTCCCATTTAGAAGATAGTGTTTGAAACCTAGCTTCTTTTTCAGAGGCATTCCCTTCAAATAAGATATTAACAATATCCCAAGCCTCCTTTGATGTTTTACACCTGGTTACATGATGATGGATAGAGCTGGCAAACGGGCGGGCCGGGGCTGGCTTGTTACGGGTTACACGGGTTCGGGTTAACACGGGCCAAAACCTGCGGGTCGATATTCTTCACGGGTGATAATTTCTTCAACCCGCGCCCGTAACGGGTAAAGCTTGCGGGTTCACGGGTTAACCCGGGCAAAACAGAGATATAAACATAACTAGGGGATAGTATGATTCTTACTGGTTCAAAACAGAGGATTACATAATACAAAACCACAATTATAAGTTCTCTACTTATGTTTTTATAATCAACAATCATGCAGAATCATATTAAGAAATTCAGGACTCACCACCATGGAAGATAACAACAACAAAATCATATTAAGAAATTCAGGGCTACCACCATTCAGTACCCATATCAATCTCAGTTTAATTTACAACCATATAACCTCAACCATTTAAACAATTCAACTTAAAATACTAAAATTAACACAATTAGAGGTTTACCAAAACTTTAATATTCACTGGATTTCTTTTGGTGTAATCAATTCAGCTGGTAACCTAGGATTATCGTTTCTAACCCTAAAATCAATTCACCCCTACCACTTTCATCACATGCATCTCAATTTCATTCATATCCAATAATTATACGAATCTAAACCTCAATTAAACAAAACCATCTTTCAATTTATTCATATACATCACCAATCAAATTTCAAGTTCATGTTGGAAACCATAACTCACTGATTCTTCAATGTGAATTGAGAATCAGTAACTAAAATTTCTCCCTTAAACTTAACACTCAATACCCATCATTACTTGCTTGATTTCATTCTCAATTTCGCACAAAATTTTCAATCCATTCTAGAACCCTTACACTAATTTTACTGATTCCTCTTTCTTCAATCATCACAAAACCCTAACCAAAATCAACTCCACAGACTCATTAACTGTTTGCTTGATTTACTTATTTCATTAAGTCTATTTAGAAGAATCATGAAGAGAAGAAAAATGAATTGATCTTCTAGGGTTATTTTCATTTTTATATCACGAATGAACGAACATGATTAAATATAGTAATCATACAGTGGTATTATTAGGTCGGGATGGGTTAACCCGTTTTCTCACAAGCCGTTATTTCTCCAACCCGCGCCCGGCTTGTTTAGGACCCAGCCGGGACGGGCGTGGGTTTTTCACGGGCCGGGCGGGTCAACTTGCGGGTTTTGGGCTGGTTTGCCAGCTCTAAATTGATGGAGGTCTCGAGTTACAGCATGGATAATGGCGTTCAATCCATAAGAATTTTGCTTCGAAAGCAATTTTTCTTCATTATTGAATTCTTTCAATTCCTTTTGTCTAAACTCAGTGGTTGAGTTGTTGACCAGTACTTTTGGGTGTTCATACCCATCAATAACTAAAAACCAAGTATTAAAGTCATGAGATTGAAGAAAAGACTGCATAACCAATTTTCACCATAGATAGTTTGAGCCATAAAACCCTGGAGGTACGTTAACTGAATCAACCATTTGATTCAAAACTTATAGGTTGGATCACGCCAAATAAAGATTGTTAGATCTTTTCGTGTTATCCCGCTCCCGCTCTGATACCAATTGAAAAGACGAGGGTACCCAAATACACCACAATCTTTTATTTTGATCACAACCTATATAAGACCCACTGTGTATAAACCTCTTGGAGCAAAAATCACTCAAGGAATATTTCAAAAAAATGTCCACTTGAAATAGGGTTAGTTCGAACTGGCCTAACACGTGAATAATTATATTAGACAAGTGGAGAAATCCAATACACTTTGTGTGATCGTCTATGGATATGAAATTGAGACAATACTACAACAAAGTGTTCACTTGATAATAGTACGGTATAACCGAAACCTTATAAGATAAATATCAAGTGCCTAGTAAACATACAAGTGTATTACTTTAATTATAATATAAAAACAATTATAATGCGGAAATAAAGTAAAACACATACCAGAATTTTGTTAACGAGGAAAACTACAATCTTGTAGAAAAACCCCGGGACCTAGTCCAGATTTGAATACTCAATGGATTAAGACGCTACAAAAAGTAAACCTGCAACTTCATGCAGACAATACTAAGTAAACTAAAATCCTAGTTACTCAGCTTTAGCAGTATTCTTGTTTTGATAATATCTAGCAGAACCGAAGTTCTCAATAGATATTTGATACCAGATATCCTAGCAGAACAGGCGTTCTCTTTAGGACTAAATCTAGTATATATCTTCTTAATGATTCCCAACAACTTCTTCAAATCTTCAAAGTCTTCAATCTTCGATTTAATCTACAAAGTAACAACCTGCAAAAAAAAAACTTGATTCCTTATTGATTTGTCGCACAGAGCGGGGTCTGTTAACAATGGCAAATCAATGAATCTATCTCACGGATCTAGAAAAACTTAGATCCGTAGAAACATTAAATCTCTGATCTAGTTTGAGTGAGCCTTATATCAGAAAAGAAGGTTCTCAAGAATAAACAAACTAGGTGCAATCAAAGATTCAACAACCATTAGTCAATTAAATTAATAATCGAAAACTAAAATAACAATGCAATCATCTAGTTCCCACCAACGGTAGTAATAGAGCTTCTTGATCCCACAGAAGTATTTAAACGAGCGGCCGTAAGAGATTTCGCTTAATTAGGTTACTTTCCTCTCCGAATAGGCGGCTCCACCAGTAAAAACACAACAAGGTAGTTTTTCTGGCTCTTAGGACACTTTACAAGAAATGCAAACTTGGGTATTTATATACCAAGGAAGTTTGGACACCAAGGAATTTCCAAACCCGAAAATATTCTCAAGATATACAATATATTCCAGATTCGGTTTCCATAATTCCTGGAAATGCTTTGTCCAAACATTGACCGAAAATCTCTTAGAAAATTTCCAATTAGTAAATGCACATTACCAATTTTATTTTCCAAAAATAAAATTAAAAACCTTAATTAAAAGATTCTCAACTTATATTTCAATCCGGGATTTTCCTTTAGCTATTAAGGAATATATTTGAACAATAAAAGATAGGCGTTACTCCACATGTTCAAAGAATGTCGACATCACTACTTTGTAAGTCCTCTTTCATACTTACAATCTTGAAACCGATTAGCCACACTTCCAAACAAGTTTAGAATTGGTTCATCTGACTTTCAAGAACTACGTGATTGATTAAGAACTCTCAATCACCAATCATGGGTTTAACGGCTCTACCAAAACAAGTTTCGGTTCTACCTCCATGTGAGTACTATGCATAGTCACACTAGCTTTCCAAAAATTAGGTTGACTAGGTACTAGGATCGGTTCCCCACACACTTATGGTAACTACTTGTATTTGCTGCACATGTCCATAGGATCGGTTCCTCTTTCACTAAAAACGTGTTGCACATGTTCATAGGATCGGTTCCCCCATCTACTAAAAACGTGTTGCACCTCTTACAAGGATCGATTCCCCTCTTGTGATCGGTTGCACCTCTTCATAGGATCGGTTCCCCTTTTCCTAGAGTTGGTCATACCAATGACACTAAATCGATCATACCATCTCAAGTGATTACTTAAGATCGGTTTCACGAATAAAAGTCATATTAATACAAAACTCAGGCCTTGTGAATAGTTTTACCAAGAACATAAACAAGTCATGAGCGGTTATACTAATCATACATATTGGTAGTTCAAAAGATATGCGATGAATAACAATACCAATAAGCCTAGCGATTTCCCTTTCGATTCACGAAACAAGTTCATGAATTTACTTCCTTTAAACTAATATAAAATATTGTTTCCTATGATGAAATCTTCACCTCATACCCATACATAATCACAATAGCATTCATACGATTATGTCGATGTCTTATGTATATATAAAGTTTAATGGTTAAGAAATAAACCTCTTATTGTATTCCTTAACACTTTGATCATAATAATATAGCTTTGTATGTTATGTTTTCAATCTAAAAGATTTGAAAGACACAAGATAGATACGGAACAAGTCAAGTCATAGTTACTAACCTCAAGCTGAAGGATGATGTCTTTGTTGTCTTCAATCCATCTCCAGATCTTTGTGAGTAACTGAAGCACAATACTTTTATCATTTCTAGTCTAACCTATCGAAGTTGACTGTAGTTTACATATTAAGCGACTCGAGTTTTGGAACTAAATATGACAACCAATCTTGACATACCAACGCTTGGTGGGTTCAACCGAGCAGTTCTCTAACACTACTTCAACTCTCCAAACAAATGTACATAACCCAACCCAATGTCTAACCCATAATCACTCAGAAAGTAAAAACCCGTTTAATCCTATAGCCGGGACAGCAGGTGCTGGTCTAGATTTGAGACAAAATGTCGCACAATCTCAACGGTGAAGATGGGAATGACTCTAACATCGAAATTGGTAGCAGGGTGAAGAGGTGAGTGATCAAAGGTCTGGATTCATTGTTCCAATTGTTCCAAATTTGGACCATAAAACTTTTCCCCGCTTTAGAGTTTTCCGTTTAATTACGAGTGATGATAGACATCCCGCGGGTTGTCCCGAAAGAGAGTGTGCAGAAAATAGGGAGTGATCCGGCGGTTTTGTAGGGGGTGGGTTTTAAGGTGGGACCCACCCCAACTCTCTCTGGCCGGACAACCCGCGGGATATAAATCATTTCCGGCCATTATCCCTGTACATCTTAAATACTGAGCCTGGTCCGATATGTACCGCTACATATTAACGAGTGTTGTTGATACATGATAAATGAAACCCCTTAACAGTCCTGGGGTGTCCCTAGAGGAATAGACGAGATTGATGCAAGATATGGGACTTGGAGACTAGGCCCAATCCCGAGGAAGAAATACCCATAAAGTAAAAAGGACAAAGGAGGGATTAATGAATAAGGAAGAGGTTACATTAAGAAATGGGATTAGGAGTAATTAAGAAAGGTTAGGACATGTGTCATGATGTAATAAAAAGAAGGGCTTTTGGGAAAGCCTATATAAGAAAGGACAACGTACGATAGAAAGGCAATTCTCTCTCTCACTATTCTTGGTATAGTGAGGTCATTTGGTGTAGCTAGGACGGGTAGAACCTAAATATGAAATCACCGCTCAACATTTGGAGACCACAACCGGAGGCTCGTGCCTAACTCACCATGACACACCCATAAGGCGCCAGCTTAGGCGCGATAGGAAACCAAGCGGCCAATCAGCCTATCAACCTCGACGAGGTAACAATGGAGGATGATGACAGCGAAGAGGAAATACCGATTCTAGGTGTTATCAAGCAATCGGGGGGCCATGGATCCCAAAACAGAGAAGCAGTAGCAACACAAGGGTAGTTCAACTATCGAAACCCATGTCATCAACCTTGAAAATCATGCAAGAAGAATTGGACAAGCGCTCAAGTAGGAGGCATGAGCTTGAGGACCGGATAGCACAATCAGTGATGGCAGGACAAAACACTCCCGAAGAAGTAGCAAAGAGCGAAGAACATAAGGGAAGCAAGACAACATCGATGTCGCAAGAAGAAATGGCAAAATACTTGTAGAAGAACTATCATGTGGTAAAACAAGACAATCACTGCCGCGTAAGTATCCCATACCCGCGCACATCCAAGAATACCAATATCCCGAGGACTACACCTCTCCAAAGTTTAAAGCATATGATGGAAAAGAAAACGCGCGAGTGCATCTCAGCCGATTCTTATCAGCAATGAATGATAAAGCCGCCGATAGAAAATTGTGCCTAAAAGAATTCCCCAAATCGTTCACATGCACGAAATTCACTTGGTATGACAACTTAAAAGAGGAAAGTGTGGACTCATGGCAAATTATGTTCATGCTCTTTCTCGGGAATATTTATTCGGCCAAAAGAAAAATCACGGCGATAGACCTAAGCAAAAGTGGACAACGGATAGGGGAGGAAACAGGAAGGTACATCTTACGGTTCCGGCGCTTGGCACTGGATTTCCAGGAAGATATCAACGAGGAGGCGCTCGTCGAAATTTGTGTACACGGAATGGTCCAGCTTTCAGAGGGAGTTTGATCAACTTCAAGTTCCAAACTTTCGTCGAGCTAGAAGAAGCAGCTGAGAGAATCTCTGACTGCATAGAGGAGACACCTATGGACTCTGCTTGGCGCACCACGGTTAGCACTGTGTCTGAAACTCAGCGCAATGTAAGGCCTAACACCAATAGGGAAATGAGAGACCAATCCCAAACTGATGGTAAGAACCAAGGAAGGAACGGAGGAAGTAGGCGCGACTCAAAACCACTACCCCCTCTTCCATGCAACAAGGAGCACGCGATTTAACTACTAAATCAATGGGTCGCTGATAGGGAAATCCAACTACCCCCGATGACAGTAGACATCAACAAAATGGATAAGAACTCGTCCAAGTACTTCCACTACCACCGAAGGATGAGACACCCAACAGAAGAATGTTTCGCCATACAGAGCATATTTGAACGTAAGCGTGCATATGGGGAACTCGGGGCGACCAAACAGACGATCGAGTACGACCCCTTTCCCCGCCATTAATTCAAAAGAAAGAGAGAAAGGAATAATGCGAATGGTAAGACCACAAGTTGTAAACAAGCCTTTTTTTTATGGTAAGAACAACTTCCCCTTTTGAAATTTGCGGGTAATACGTGAAAAGGTCTCAGGAACGCCAAGGGCGCCTGGTTGACTGACAAATCTACAAAAAGTCTCAGGAATGCCAAAGGCGCCTGATTGACTGACAAATTTAAAAAAGGTCTCAAGAATGCCAAAGGCGCCTGATTGACTGACAAATCTACAAAAGGTCTCAGGAATAATAAAGGCGCCTGGTTGACTGACAAATTTACAAAAGGTCTCAGGAAAGCCGAAGGCGCCTGATTGACTGAAAAATCTACAAAAGGTCCCAGGAACGCTAAAGGCGCCTGGTTGATAGACAAATCTACAAAAGGTCTCAGGAAAGCCAAAGGCGCCTGATTAACTGACAGATCTACAAAAGGTCCCAGGAATGCCGAAGGCGCCTGATTGACTGAAAAATCTACAAAAGGTCTCAGGAAAGCCAAGGGTGCCTGATTGACTGACAAATCTACAAAAGGTCTCAGGAACACCAAAGGCGCCTGATTGACTGACAAATTTACGAAAGGTCTCAGGAAAGCCAAGGGCGCCTGATCGACTGGCAAATCTCCCAAAGGTCTCAGGAAAGCCAAAGGCGCCTGATCTACTGACAAATCAGAGCACGCTTTGGACGACCCTGCCCAACACCCTTTCAAAATAAGAGGGGGAGTAGGCGCGTTTACTAACACCCACTCAACCCAATACCCTTTCACAATAAAAAAGAGGGGAATAGGCGCGTTTTAACTAACGCCCACTCTACCCAACACCCTTTCGCAATAAAGAGGGGGAGTATATAGGCGCGTTTTAACTAACGTCCACCCCACCCAATACCCTTTCGCAATAAAAAAGAGGGGGAGTAGGTGCGTTTTAACTAACGTCCACTCCACCCAATACCGATCACCCATCCCAACAGTTGTAAAAAAAAAGAAGGGGGGGAGTAGACACGTTTATCCAATAACCGACGCTTTTAAAAAAAAAGAGGGGGGGGGGGGGGGGAGTAGGCGCGTTTATCCAACGCCCGCTCTCCCACAGCTTCCTGATGGACGCATTTATGTGTCTATTTTAGTCTCAATTCTCCGTAATGTTAGTACTCGGTTTTGCGCTTATTTTGGTATTTTATGTCTTTGTAGGTGTTTTTGGAGAAATAAGCTTTTGCGGCGAAATTGGCTCGAAAAGTGGTTTTTTGCGCTCGTGGGAGAAAATTACTATACGGACCCCCATTTTGGATAAGGGGTACCTAAATTACTAAGGGGCAACCCATTTCCAGAGCATCTACTATTCGCACCCCACCGACGGTTAAGGGGCATTCATCTTTAACATTTCAAAATAGATAAAACGCGGGAAAACTTCATGCAGCGACTGGAAGATTTTGGATTCGAATTTGGAGGCTTTTTGGAGAGATTCAATCTCCGAAATTGGTTGGGTTGGATATATTTTGGCTTGTCAGAGTTAGTATGGGTGTTTGAATGGATTAAACAGGGCCTGATTATTGATTTGAGACGAAACAGGGAAACAAAATATCTCGGGTTTATCCGAGATATATATGGAAGTTCCGTGGAGTAAAAGAAGAGATATTCTCCTAGTATCGAACATAGAAGAGTTTGGAAAGTTTTGGAGATCTCAAAGACGCGTAAAGAAAGCAACCCAGGCACGTAACAGAGAGAAAAGAAAGGAAATATTGCCGAGAAGAAAAAGGAGGAGATTCCGACGATTTCTTGGTGATTTAATCACCCTGTTGGCTATAAAAAGGGTGTTCGGGTGTCACAAGGGGTATGTCGAGAGTTTGGGAACCTAAGGGAGGTTGCAGAGGAAGAAAGAAAAAGTTGCAGAGATGAGTTTCATCAGCAGGTGAAGAAGAAAGAAAAAGTTGCAGACGACACTTCAGAAGTGTCGTTCCCAAGAACACGAAGAACGGACTAACAGAAGCAGTCTTATTTAAACAACACAAAAGAAGTATCGTTGTTCATCAATATAGATCACTTACATCATAAGCTTGTCATCTTTTCTCTGTAACAGTTCACCACCCGTTATAAGAGCTGTTTGTAACGCCGATACAGCGTTGCAAACTATCTGCTTTATTAGTTTTCTCTTGTTTTTCACCTATTTGAGCTATGAACAATTATTTTGAGCACGTGAATAATATGAGGAGCTAAACCCCAACACTGGGACGATGGAGGAAGCCATTTTTCATGCATGTGGTAATTCTATTAATTCTTTTATGACTTATTGCATTGATTTTTAATCGTATCTTATGATTTTTATTGAATGATTGTGATTTCAATTGATGGGTCATGCTTTCTTAAGTGTTTTGATGTCTCATGCTTTAGATATACAGTCATTACTTTCAAAATCTACTTTCGGAAATGAATTAGAGTCAACCAATTTGAGCTATAAATGTCTAGAATTATTAGTTGAACCACATGAATGCAAGAATTGGTGGAATCTTGAGTCTCAGTAATCTCTCGGTATTGTGACAGTCTTGTAAATATATTTTCTTTGTTTTAGTGTTTTCTTAAATCGAGTCTTTACAAGTCTGAGTTGAACGAACTTTTACTACCACTTTTCTATAACACCATAAAATCACATCAATTTTTGGCGCCGCTGACGCGGACTTGTATTTAGATTTGTTTTAGGTTTTGTTTTATTTTTTATTATTTTTTTTTGTTCTTTTTTACGCGTTTTGGTGTTTTTCGATTCTTTTCAGATTTGAAGCGAAGCTACAAGGAAAGAAAAAGTGCTATAAAAGGAAAGCATCGCCAAAGAGGAAAGAAAAGAGGAATCTGAAAGGAGTGAAGAAGAAGATTTTGTATATAGCTATTTTGTTTTATTTTTAGAAACTGTAAATAGGGTTGTATTTTTGTAATTTTTCCTTTTATTTTTAGACACTTTTTGGACTTTATTTTTCTTTTGGACTTGGACTTTATTTTTTTTAAAACCCTAAGGAAGGGTTAAAAATTAAATATAAACTGTTTGCAGGGAAGGACGACAGTTACGATACTGTCTCGGCCCCTTGGGTTCGTACACTGACATAGGAGTCGGTGGCCTGAGTCGACTTCAACGGTTCATCGTCCGTCTGGTACGAGAGGTAAGACTCTATCCACCCAAGAATCCCCTGTCAGTGGGTTTTATTCTGTGTGACAACTCACACCCCTGCAAATAGAATGTCGAACTGGTATTACAATAGCCAATACAACGAATATCTGACTGAGTTTCAAAATGGACGTTAATACTTTGACCATAGTATGAATACTGATTGGGAACATCAGCCTTTTCAAGGTTATGGCTCATACCATGATGATCCCAATTACTATTCACACACGCACGGGTCATACGAGCAAAATTCTTATATTTCTCCTTTAGAGAGTCTCTCAGGAAATTAGAGGAGTCGACACGTAAGTTAGCTAAGATGAATAACTTAGTTTATGACGAAAGAGAACTTTCTTTAGAGGAATCCCTCAAGATGATAGCGGAGACGAACGAAAGAATTGCTCGAAATAATCTTGATTTCCAATATATGTTTCCAATAATACCCTTGAAAATGAGGATAGTTATTTGCATAATCAAGATGACGAGGATAAAATTGGTAACACTACTTGTTTAGATGAGGTTCAACCATTTTCATGTTATTATTATTATGATGAGGATAGTGTTGATGAAGAATTTGAAATAAGTAGGCATAGTGATCAGGAATTTGTTACTCCAATCGAGCTTAATAATGATAATGTTTTTATTTCAAATCCAAATAATTTTAATAATTATTCACCTATTCAAAAGGACGAGGATTTGACTAGAGATACCCACGTTTTAGACGATGTAGTACTTCCTTTTTACGAAGCCGATGATAGTTTTGAGGAACGAGTTTCTTATGAGAATATTGTTTTAGAATCTAGCGATTTAGAAACATTAGTCTTAGATAAAGAAGATGACCTCGTAGAGCTTTTAAATATGAGTGAGGATGCACCTTCCGATTGTAACTTAGAAGAAGCAATCGACCATTTTCAGGATTCCGATGATCTAGAAATTAGGGAAATTGTAGATAGTCTATCTAGAGACACCCAAAACTCTAAGTTTGGGGGTGATTATCATTCTCCTTGTGCCTTACCTTAGCTCTTACAGAGATCCCTCACTTGGGACTTGACATATGTGCCTCAACCATTTTAAAAGATTATCTTCATACACGTTTTTTCCGAACCTAGTGATGTCCATAAGGAAGTTCAGTTATTAGAAACCCATCCTCCGGTTGATGTGGTTAGCCAGGTCTATGATACCCGTTGATTGACTTTGTTTTCCCACCAAATATTTTTCAACCAATTGTGGGAACGTATAAGTTTCAGATGTGTCAATTATTAAGTTTTAAGACTGAGCCTAAGTACTTTAGGAAATTAGTACCGACACATTTGCTTAAGATTGATCGCGTTTCATCGTGGTCAATTGTGTGAGTCACAACTGATTGACTTTAAGGATCCGCAATTATTCAGGTTATTATTATGTGCTTCTAAGTTCTTATTTGAGTATTTACAGACTTTACAACCTGAACCGGATCTTAGTTACGAGGAAATCCAACCCATGAAAATATTTTATTTGGACCCAGTTATAGAACCTGAACCTGAACCATAGCTAGATGTAGTTGTCTTAAACAGGAAACTAGACGAGGGTGTGCTTTATTTGTTAATTTTCTTGGCATGTTGCAGATTCCTTTTACTAGTGATAGCTCTATTTGGTTTCGATGACCCACAGAAATTTTGGCTATTACTTTATGATTTTATAAGGTGACTAATCCTTTCTTAATCTGGCTGAAGACGTTAAACTTAGCACTTCTTGGGAGGTAACCCAATATTCATGCGACACGGTAATATCTTTCCTTAACTCTTTTACTTCAAATGGTAACAGTTTCTCCTTTTTCATGCTTTTAATTTTATCTTTAGAACATTGAGGAAAATGTTAGATTTAAGTTTGGGGTATGGGAGAAACATTTTAGTTGCATTGTTAAACCGTGAGCTTAGAAATTTATGCTTATTAAGGATGGCACTAACCAATCTAAGTGGATGTAAGCATTTTGGTTGTAGGAGTTGAGGAACCAATCCGATTATATGGAAACATCTAAAGAGTCTATTCATAAAAGCACATGAGCTCAGGTGTTAGAATTAAAGAAAAAACATGGTAGTTTCGCCATATCTCGTTGAATCCTTTTCACTTCTATTTTTTATTTGTTTTCTTCAAAATATGTTTGTCTAAGTGATTAGGTGGGGCTCACGATTCAAGTTGTTACCACTGAAATAGAGTGATTGAGATACCAAAAAAAAAAAAGTTAAAAAAAAAAAAATTGAGACCAGACCATTAGACCAACCGGAATAAATTCAATAAAGTCGACCACTGGAACCCTTGTATATGCCAGTTGTGTTGACCTATAGTTAGATTATCGACCACTGGTTCCCTTGTATATGCCAGTGTGTTGATATTAGTCAGACTAGTATCTCAGTATATTAGGATAGGTTCGTTTTGGAAGTGGCCTTCAGACAGATATGAGAAACACTGTTCACCTTAGTCAACATCAAAACCCTCTATGTTTTTCTATATCCATTTCTTAATCTATCCGTGTGATTGGTTGACTCCGGTTATGATGTCCAGAACTATCTGAGTAGAGCTCTGTGACTTATATATGAATTTTTTAGTATGCTTGAGTGCAAACCTCGTGTACATCAATTGGAATTTCGCATCGTGGTACTTCCTCCGTAGTCAATAAGTATGCAAACCAAGGAGATTCTTTAGTGCCTTCCAAGGTTCTCATGAGATAGCTAAGGTCCGGAGTAAAGGTTTTGTGGGTACACCTCTCGGTAAACCCTCCCGAGACTATAACTCGGCCACTAGGGCCACCTAGGGGTTTAAAGGCTTATTGCATACGCTAAATGCAATCGACGATGCTCGAAGTGAGTTAGGATTTTATTTTTTAGATTTGATTTGCTCGAGGACTAGCAAATAATAAGTTTGGGGGTATTTGATGGACGCATTTATGTGTCTATTTTAGTCTCAATTCTCTATAATGTTAGTACTCGATTTTGCGCTTATTTTGGTATTTTATGTCTTTGTAGGTGTTTTTGGAGAAATAAGCTTTTATGCGAAATTGGCTCGAAAAGTGGTTTTTGCGCTCGTGGGAGAAAATTACTATACGGACCCCATTTTGGATAAGGAGTACCTCAATTACTAAGGGGCAAACCATTTCCAGAGCATCTACTATTCGCACCCTACGTACGGTTAAAGGGGCATTCATCTTTAACATTTCAAAATAGATAAAACGCAGGGAAAACTTCATGCAGCGGGATCGGAAGATTTTGATTCGAATTTGGAGGCTTTTTGGAGAGATTCAATCTCCAAAATTGATTGGGTTGGATATATTTTGGCCTATCAGAGTTAGTATGGGTGTTTGAATGGATTAAACAGGGCCCGATTATTGATTTGAGACGAAACAGGGAAACAAAATATCTCGGGTTTATCCGAGATATATATGGAAGTTCCGTGGAGTAAAAGAAGAGATATTCTCCTAGTATCAAACATATAAGGGTTTGGAAAGTTTTGGAGATCTCAAAGACGCGTAAAGAAAGCAACCCAGGCACGTAACAGAGAGAAAAGAAAGGAAATATTGCCGATAATAAAAAGGAGGAGATTCCGACGATTTCTTGGTGATTTAATCACCCCGTTGGCTATAAAAAGGGTGTTCGGGTGTCACAAGGGGTCTGTCGAGAGTTTGGGGACCTAAGGGAGGTTGCAGAGGAAGAAAGAAAAAGTTGCAGAGATGAGTTTCATCAGCAGGTGAAGAAGAAAGAAAAAGTTGCAGACGACACTTCAGAAGTGTCGTTCTCAAGAACACGAAGAACGGACTAATGTAAGCCGGTCTTATTTAAACAAAGACAAAAGAAGTATCGTTGTTCATCAATATAGATCACTTACATCATAAGCTTGGCATCTTTTCTCTGTAACAGTTCACCACCCGTTATAAGAGTTGTTTGTAACGCCGATACAGCGTTGCAAACTGTCTACTTTATTAGTTTTCTCTTGTTTTTCACCTATTTGAGCTATGAACAATTATTTTGAGCACGTGAATAATATGAGGAGCTAAACCCCAACACTGGGACGATGGAGGAAGCCATTTTTCATGCATGTGGTAATTCTATTAATTCTTTTATGACTTATTGCATTGATTTTTAATCGTATCTTATGATTTTTTATTGAAAGATTGTGATTTCAATTGATGGGTCATGCTTTCTTAAGTGTTTTGATGTCTCATGCTTTAGATATACTGATCATTACTTTCAAAATCTACTTTCGGCAATGAATTAGAGTCAACCAATTTGAGCTATAAATGTCTAGAATTATTAGTTGAACCACATGAATGCAAGAATTGGTGGAATCTTGAATCTCAGTAATCTCTCGGTATTGTGACAGTCCTGTAAATATATTTTCTTTGTTTTAGTGTTTTCTTAAATCGAGTCTTTACAAGTCTGAGTTGAACGAACTTTTACTACCACTTTTCTACAACACCATAAAATCACATCACTTCCCTCTGATAATAATAATAATAATAATAATAAACGGGCACCTAGCTCAGCTGGTCATCCCCGTTTCCCAAAGTTTCATGCCCTCCAGGAGGTCCCAGGTTCGATCCACCAATGACGTAATATTGCAGGAATTAACATGGAAGGTAGAGTTAGCTTGCCCCCTTGTGATACAATCTCAGCCCCCCATCCGCTTCGGCTCCATTGGCTAAGTTACCCATGAGACTCGCTGGTAGGCTAGCACGGCAACATGTTCAATTAATGTAGTAGTATGTTGTTGGAGCTTAGCTTGTTAGGCTTCCAACTAGTTAATGTAATATTCTTTATCCAATAAAACATCTCTTTAAAATAATTACTATTAGTAAATAATAATAATTTGTAAATCCTATTATAATAATAATAAATAAAAAAATAAAAAAAAGAAGAGATAATAAGGGAGTAGGCGCCCAACAAACGACATACTAACAGAAACACCAATAACAGATAAATAATTAATCAAGCACCATAAAAATATCCCACAATCAAAAACAAAAAAAAGTAAACAACAACAAATGTTCATCCAAAAAAAAGTCCAATAAAGGAGGATGAAAGGAAAACCAACAAAAAGACGAAGCACTTTAAGAAAATTAGAGCCTAGCCAACTCCTGTTGCTTCTTCTCAATCTCAGTGCGAACTGCCGCTTCTGCGGTCTCAGCCCGTAGCACCTCATCATTAGCAACTCCCACATCAGCAAGCAACAAATTCAGCACCTCCTTCTTTCTGGAAGTTGTCTCCGAGCACTTCTTCAGCTCCTCCTCTAACTGAGAAATCTGACTCGTAAGCCGACCACGAGGGTTATTACGACCCTTCACCTTTTCCAGCAACTCCTCCAAACACACTATCGGGAACTTAACATTGAGTGCAGATTGCACAGCGGTTTTCCAGCCTCGCAACGTCATTGCATCAACAAGATCATCTCCTACGCACGAAAGCTAGTCCGCGATCTCCAAAATATTCTTAGTCATATAGCACAAAATGCGAACATCCAGAAGACCCTCCTTCGCCATGTGACCACCAACGCGCTCGATGATGTCTCTATAAGCAACAAAAAAAAAACAGTCGGAACCAAAAAGTCGTGGACGAGAGTGTGAGTGGCAGGGTCTACTCCAGCCACAAAGGCACTTACCACCAAAGGCAAACGAAGCCGCGCGTCCTTAGAGTCTTCTGACACGACAGGGATGGTTGGTATATCATAAATAGGAGCATTAGTCTGCTTCTTTGAATGGTCAGAGGAACCACTACCATCCATCCGAGAGCGCTTGGAAAGCTCATCGCCACTCTGAACTATGCGCCGCACACCGTCTGTATCGGGCCTGACAGTCTCTTTGCGCTTCTTACCCATATCCTAGCGCCAATAATTGAACGTTTAAAAAAAAACACAAGAAAAACAAAATAAAACAAAATGAGAAAGGAGACTAACCTCAAGAATAGAAGAATCTGGCAGAATACTAGCTAGCTCAAGATGAGACAGGGAAGAATTGGAAGACGACTCAGAATCACTAGTAGAGCCTGAGAAATGGGAGATGAGCACCATTGTAAAAACAACTTAGATTTATAAAAAGGGGGGGGTGGGGAGAGAGAAAGAGAGAGAAGAAAGAAGAAGGAGACATGTATTAAATAGGTGGTTACCGGCAGGATCATTAGTAGTTAATGCCACGTGGGTTGAGGACCCACCAAAAACTGACCGGCTGGAGCCAAATGGGTTCATCGATTGCAAAATAGCACCGAGAGACACTGGAAGTTCGCCCCTAGCCCAGACAGTTTCAGCTCGAAGCGGATGAACCGACGACACATGAAGGCGCGGAGATACCCAACCAGTTCCCTTAGGAAGGGTGATCCTTAAATCCCTCAACTGGTCTACAAATGAAGGAGTTGGACTGCTACTCGCACCCCCAGGAGGCTGTGAGGCGATTCTCCGATGACCCTGCTGGTTGTGAGGACGAGACGTTAGCAGAAGAACAGGGGTGCGGGGCAGACAACTTGGCTGCCTCTCGTTTAGCCTTCTTTGCAAGACTTTTCTCAGTCCATTCACTCTCAGGCATGTTCAGGTATTATTCCATCACATAAGAGGGCGCCTTCCACCCCACGCGATCGGAATGAGGATCTTCATGAGAAAAGTGATTCCCGCTACCCGCTTAAAAAAAAAAAAAAGGAAGAAAGCGCGCGACGGCAAGTAACAGATGAATGTAAAACGAAAGGAAATAAGTACATGCAGTGCTAAGGGGGTAGCAGGTGACCTCACATCTATCCGCGGAGGATTGCAATCGGAAAACGACCCCTTCTTCGGATTTGCAGGCTCATGGACTCGGGAGGAGTCCAAGAAGTCACTAATGGCGCCGAGGAGCGACCTTTAGTAGCTGGAACAAGACGATGCTCAGCAGATACGACATCATCAAGTTTAATTCGGCCAAATGCATGAAGTACTCGAAGGTCTTGAACATATATCACGGGGAGGAGATGACTCGCGCAAAAGAAAATTCAAATCCCGGCGCCGTAAGAAATCATGGTACTTGTGGGCCCCTTCAGTAACCGCTAAAGGGCGCGCAGAGATAGGCTGCCTGAATGAAAAATTGATCCCTCGATCAGATAAACGCGTCGCTTCCTTAAAGACAAAACGGTCAAAACTGTCGATGACATCCCCAATGTCAGAGCTTTCCAAAGGAGGAAACCTACGAGGGACCCCTTGATCAAACCCAACTTTCCGACCCGCGCGATCAGGGTTGTAAGACACGGCGATGAACTTGCCAGCATAGAAACCAGGGAGATAACCAGGAAACACGGCCATTACTGAATCAAAGTCTGCCTCTGTCAAAAGCTTTGTCGAGTCTAATTTCGTGTCAAAGGGCGCAATGAAGTCATAATGTGCTGGACCTGCGTCTTGGTATGGCACAAAGTCTTTAGCCATGTCCAAATTCTTTCCAACATCACCCTAGGGTATCTTCCCCTTAAGATTCCAAAGATCCATCCGAGGATATCCATAAACAACGGGAACTATCTTTATCGAACCATCGTCTTGCCTAACGTCTTCCTCACGGTGGATCGCTAATTCATTAGGAATAAGTGAGCATGGAGGAACATGCTCCCAATACCACGTTTGCGTAAAGGAAGCTGGGGTATAGGTCTCAATATTGTGAGATGAACCCATTGTATGAAGGTCCTGACAGAACAAATCAATATGCATATACAAACTACCTATAAACATTAGAGAAAGCGGGAAAGAGACGCCGCGAAACAACAATACTGCCATCGACACGAGTTCACCCTTAATGGTGTCCGGGGGACTGTATTCAAATACATCATGACAGAGCCAAAATAAAATAAATGCAGCCAACTCCGCACGGGAATTCTTCTCTTTTCGCTTGGGGGGCAAGAACTTTTCCATCGACTATCCGCGGAGCCCAATACTTGAGCCAAAGATAAAAAGAGGCACGGCGATGAAATTTGGTAACCCACTCAGGACCAGCATCTGTTGGGGGAGCTGATGAGCCATGAATTGCCTCATATGCGCGGATGAATCTAGATAGTAGTCGCTCGCCTGGTGGGCGCATTGAAGGCGCCTTCTTTTCTTCAACCCACGCAGCCTTCCCCTTCTTAACAGACGAGGACGCCCCTTTCTTGCCCGAGCCAATAACCTTCTTACCCTCGCCTTGCTCCAACGGCACCGGGTCATTCCGCACCAATTCACGACGGGAATCATCTTTACATTTCAACAAATAAGTGCACAGTGTCTTGTCCTCGTCCGCCAACGCTCCATAGAAAGCCGCCTCATTATATGAATGACTACCATGGAGAGGTAACCATGTAAGGGAGACTACATCCTCTAGAACGATGGTTGCTTCTCCCCACGCCGTAAAAAGAGTGTGAACAGGAGGAGCCCAGCGAAAAAAAAGCTGTGTTACGTCGCGTATACATCTATTCACCTCCCGCTTAAGAGACGAGTTTATAGCTTCGTCAATACCCGCTTTACGCAGAGCAGCCACGTGATAGGGATTTAAACGTATGTGGGATGCCCAATGAGGCCACACTAGATGAGTCTTTGACTTGGAAAAAATATCAATGAGGGGAAGATCATAGTCGCCACGATGGATATCCATCCGCGGTACCGTTTTAAACGCAAAAGCATCCATAGTCTTCGACTCGAGTTGCATGAGCCATTCGGGGTCAGAAGGATAAGACAATAACGGAGGATTTAAAATGTGGGGAACTAAGATATCATCAAGAGGAAAAACACGTTTACCATCACGGAGCTCTCTTAGCCTTAGCGCGCACTTCAGATTGGGCCCGCTCGTGAACTCAGCGAGGGTATACTGTTAGATCATGGCTCAGTTGAACCCACCAAGCATTGGTATGTCAAGTTTGGTTGTCATATTTTAGTGAATCAAAACTCATGTTAAGAGTCGCTTGTTTATCTACTAGAGTTAAACTGCGTATAGGTTAGCTTGAAAGTATTAGGATATGAGACATTACAAGTATTGCGAAGACTTGAAGATGTGAAGAAGCAAGGAGCTACAACGACAACAGTCATACTTCCACTTGAGGTTAGTGATATTTGACTTGAACTGCTTCATTCCCTAACGTATCTTTCAAGTCGTGCATATTGAAAACATAACTGCGAAGCATATTTAAACACTAGATAGACATATTATAAAGGAATACAATACGAGGTTTATTGCTTAACCATTAAACTTTGTAGATAAGACATCGCCTTAATCATTTGAATGTTATTGTGATTATGTATGGGCATGAGGTGAGGATTTCATCCTAGGGAACAATGTTTACAAGTGTTCTAAGGAAGTAAGTTCATAAACTTGTTTGTGAACCGAAAAGGAAATTGCCAGGTGTTATTGGTTTTTTTATTCATTGCATATCTTATGAACAACCAATATGTGTGATAGAGTATAACCGCTCACAACTTGTTGTGTTCTTGGTAGAACTGTTCACAAAGGCCTGACTTATATATTGGTATAAATTTTATTAGTAAGACCGATCTTAAGTAATCACCTGTGGTATGATCGGATTTTGTATGTCTGACCTTGTAAGGGAAAGGAAACCGATCCTAGTAAGGGAAAGGGAACCGATCCTAGTAAGGGGCCGGTGCAGTACATTAAAGGGAACCGATCCTTGTATGGGATGCAGCAAGGTTTATAGCAGAAAGGGAAACCGATCCTATGGACATGTGCAACACATATAAGTTAGATACCATATATATGTGGGGAACTGATCCTAGTAACTAGTCATCCAAACTTTTGGGAAGCTAGTATGACTATGCACAGTACTCACATGGAGGTAGAACCGAAACTTGTTTTGGTAGAACCGTAAACCCATGATTGTGGTTGAATTTTGGTTTGATCAATCACATAGTTTTTGAAAGTCGGATGAACCAATTCTAAACTTGTTTGGAAGTGTGGCAAATCGGTTTCAAGGTTGTAAGTGTGTAAGAGAACTTACAAAGTTAAGATGTCGACAATCTTTGAACACGTGCTGTGAATGTTTATTTCTATAATTGTTCAAAGGTATTCCTTAACGGCTAAGGGAAGAGAATCCCAGGATCGAAACATAAGTAAGTTAAGAATCTTTTAATTAAGGTTATTAATTTCATTTTGTAGGGAAATTATAGAATTAGTAATGTGCATTTACTAATTAGATTTTCCGAGAGATTTCGATCATTATTTTTGGACAGAGCATTTCCAGAATTATGAAAACCTAATCAGTGCTTTTATGAATATCTTGAGAATATTTTCGGTTTTGGAAATTCCTTGGTGTCCAAAATTCCTTGTCTATAAATACACGAATGGTGGGTTTGTTTACAGAATTCACCGTTTCCAGGAATTTATAATCCCATGAGATTATAAATTCTGGGAATCATGTAAATTCCTTATGTGTTTAGTAATTCAAAATAAATTCCTAGGATTCATAGAGTTTTCTTGTATTAAAGTCTTTGTACCGTTTGACATTACTCTCAAATCTTAAAATTGCATATATATGGGATTTAGAGTTAAAAAAAAGTGGGTCCATAAATCCTTTGATAAGTATCCCAGCAAATCTTAGGGGGGAAGGGTCGGACTCCATATGGAGGATTTGCTGGAAAACTGAATCCCGTAGGATTCGTGATTCCAAGGATTCGGGCAACCAAACATACAGAGGGAAACATAATTCTACCAAATCCCCTGGTCCCATGAATTCCACCTTTAAAATTCTACATCCAAACCCACCAGAAGTTTTCCTTTCTAGCAAACTAATCCTACGTAACAACACATTTACTCTTTTGTTGTTGTTACTAGTTGATGTGATTTTAAATTGTTGTAGAAAGTGGTAGTAAAGTTCGTTCAACTCAGACTTGTAAAGATTTGGTTTCAGAATTTAATAATATAAAATATATAAAAAAGGGTTGTCACAATATCGAGAGATTACTGAGACTCAGGATTCCACCATAACTCATTCATGCGATTCGTATATTTATTCCAAACAATTATAGCTCAATTAATATTTACTCTAGTTCTTTGCCAAGGTAGATTCTTAAAAGATTGACTGTAAATCACTAGCATGACGCATCAAAAGCACTTAGACCAAGCATACATCATCATACGACATCACAATCAATTAAGAAAATCATAAAACGATTGATAATAGTGCAAGTAGTCATAAAAAGAATTAAATATAATTACCACACGCATGAAATATGGCTTCCTCCGTCATCCCAGTGTTGGGGTTTAGCTCCTCATGTTATTCACGTGCTCAAAATAATTGTTCATAGCTCAAATAGGTGAAAAACAAGAGAAAACTAATTACTCAGGCAGTTTGCAACGCTGAAAAGGCGTTACAAACAGACTGTTACAGAAGAAATAAGACTGCCCTTTAAACGATATTTCAATTCTGCTGTTGAATAGCGATAGTTCTCTGCGACGGTTCCTTGTACGTCTTATGTTCTTCGTGTTCTTCGTGTTCTATGGTTCTTGATAACGACACTTCTATAGTGTCGTCTGCAACTCCTTCTCTTCTTCTTCCTGCTGCTGCTGCTACAACTCCTCCGCAGCCTTTTTTTCTTCCCAACAGCGTCCAATCGATCCCAAAGTCTCCACCTCCTCTTCTGAGACTCCCAGCACCTTAATAACTCACATATAGCTTCTGTACGCGTCTTCTCCACCACAGATGACTCTAAGATTTCTATCTTTGGTAGATACGAATCTCAGACAATTTTAAATCCTTACGTACTTCCCAAATTTAGCAGCAAATTCCCAAGGAAATATTACTTCCCTGTTTTAGAGCAAACCGGTGAGAACCTCCATTTTTTTCGAATCTTAAAATCCTACCACCCCTGTCTTGTCGCAACAACTCCATGCCAATCCAAACTCTCCCAAAAATTCCGACAAAATCTCATCTAAATCCCGTGAATCTTTCCTCCCCTGTTTTATCCAAAACTCGGTTTGCATTCCTTATTTGTCGAGTCCAATACAACTATCAAGCCTGTTATACATTCACTGGATAATTACAACCTTAATCCACGTCAAATTCCGAGTTAATCCCTCCAAAATTCTTCCAGGAAAGTTCGCAGATGTGAGCTTATTTTTCCCGCCAAAACGTGATTGTGAGTGATGAACAAGGGACGCCCCCTAGCGAAGTCTGGAGTGCATTTAGACGTGGGGTGGAAACAATGGCTCTGGGGTGCAAATAACGGTGGATGCCCCCTATTAATAGGGTACCCCTTATCCAAAGTGGAAGGTCCGAATAGCAAGTGTCCTCCGGAGGTCTCTTTAGCAACTTTTCGAGCCGATTTCTCCAAAAACATTTATTGCCCAAAAATACCTACAAACACATAAAACACCATAATAATTACAAATCGAGTGCGAACAATGTACATAATTGAGATCATAACAGACACAAAATTGTGTCTATCAAATACCCCCAAACTTATTATTTGCTCGTCCTCGAGTAAATCAAATCCAGAAAAATAAAATCCTAACTCACTGTCGCAGGCATCGTCGATTGCATTTAGCGTATGCAATAAGCCTTTAAACCCCTAGGTGGCCCTAGTGGTCGAGTTATAGTCTCGGGAAGGCTTACAAGAGATATACCCACAAAACCTTTATACTCCAGACCCTCGCTATCTACGCAGAACCTTGGAAGGCACTAAAGAATCTCCTTGGTTGGCATACTTATTGACTACAGGAGTAAGTACCCTGATGCGAAATTCCAATTGATGTACACGAGTTTGCACTCAAGCATACTAAAAATTCATATATAAGTCACAGAGCTCTACTCAGATAGTCGCACTATGGACATCAATATCCGAAGTCAAAACTAATCACATGGATAGATCAAGAAGATGGATATAGAGAAAAACATAGATGGTTTTGATGTTTACTAAGTGATTGGTGTTTCCCATATCTGTCTGAAGGCCTCCGCCAAAATGAACCTATCCTAATGGACTGAGATACTAGTCTGGACTAATATCAACACACCGGCATATACAAGGGAACAAGTGGTCGATAATCCTAACTCTAGGTCAACTCAACTAGCATATACAGGGGTTCAGTGGTCGACTTTATTGAATTTATTCCGGTTGGTCAGATGGTCTGGTCTCGACTTTCTCTTCTTTTTTTTGTATCTGAATCACTCTAATTCACCCTAGCATTGGTAACAACTTGAATCGTGAGCCCCACCTAATCACTTAGAGAAACATAGTTTAAAAACAAAATAAAATAAAAACAGATGTGAAAAGGACTCAACGAGATATGGTGATACTATCATGTTATTTCTAACACCTGAGCTCTTTGCTTTTATGAATAGACTCTTTAGATGTTTCCATATAATCATATTGGTTCCTCAACTCCTACAATCAAAATGCTTCCATCCACTTAGATTGGTTAGTGCCATCCTTAATAAGCATAAATTTCTAGGCTCTGGAGTTTAACAATGCAACTAAAAAGTTTCTCCTATACCCCCAAACTTAAATCTAACATTGTCCTCAATGTTCTAAAGATAAAATTAAAAACATGAACAAGGAGAAACTGTTACCATTTGAAGCAAAAGAGATAAGGAAAGATATTACCGTGTCGCATGAATATTGGGTTACCTCCCAAGAAGTGCTAAGTTTAACGTCTTCAGCCAGACTAACAAAGGATTAGTCACCTCATAAAATCATAAAGTAATAGCCGAAATTTCTGTGGGTCATCAAAACCAAATAGAGCTATCACAAATAAAAGGAATCTGCAACATGCCAAGAAATTTAACAAATAAAGCACACCCTTGTCTAGTTTCCTGTTTAAGACAAATACATCTAGATGTGGTTCAGGTTCAGGCTCTATAACTGGGTCCAAATAAAATATTTTCATGGGTTGGATTTCCTCAAAGCTAAGATCCGGTTCAGGTTATAAAGTTTGTAAAAACTCAAATAAGAACTTAGAAGAACATAATAATAACCTAAATAATTGTGGATCCTTAAAGTCAATCAGTTTTGACTCACACAATTGACCACGATGAAACTGGCGGTCAATCATAAGAAAACGTGTCATTTCTATTCTCCTAAAATAATTAGGTTTAGTCTCAAAACTAAATAATTGACACATCTGAAACTTATATGTTCCCACTGGTTGAAAAATATTTGGTGGGAAAACAAAATCAATCTGGGTATCATAGCCTGGGCTAACCACATCAACCAGAGGATGGGCTTCTAACAACTGAACTTCCTTATGGACATCACTAGGTTCAGGAAAACGTGTATGAAGATAATCTTTTAAAATGGTTGAGGCACATATTTCAAGTCCCAAGTGAGGGACCTTTTTAAGAGTTAAGGCACATGGAGAATGATAATCACCCCCAAACTTAGAGTTTTCAATGTCTCTAGAAAGACTAGTCACAACTTCCTTAATTTCAAGGTCATCTGATTCCTGAAAATGGTCAATTAATTCTTCTAAGTCAGGTTCATCCTCACTCATCTCTACGAGTTCATTTTCTTTGTCTAAGACTAATGTTTCTAAATCGCTAGATCAGAAACAATATTCTTTAAGAAACTCATTCCTCAAAACTGTCATCGGCTTCGTAATCATAAGGGAATACTACATCGTCTAAAACGGTGGTATCTCTAGTCAAATCCTCGTCCTTTTGAATCGGTGAATAATTATTAAAATTATTTGGAATTGAACTAGAAATAATATTATTATTGTAAAGCTCAATGTAACAAATTCCTGATCACTATGCCTACTTATTTCAAATTCTTCATCAACACTATCCTCATCATAATCATCATTATAATAACATGAAAATGGTTGAACCTCATCTAAATAAGTAGTGTTACCAATTTTATCCTCGTCATCTTGATTATGCAAATAACTATCCTCATTTTCAAGGGTATTTTTGGAAACACTGTATTGGAATTGAAGATTATTTCGAGCAATTCTTTCGTTCGTCTCCGCTATCATCTTGAGGGATTCTTCTAAAGAAAGTTCTCTTTCGTCATAAACTAAGTTATTCATCTTAGCTAACTTATGTGTCGATTCCTCTAATTTCCTAAGAGACTCTTCTAAAGGAGAAATATAAGAATTTTGCTCGTATGACCCGTGCGTGTGTGGATAGTAATTGGGCTCATCATGGTATGAGCCATAACCTTGAAAAGGCTGATGTTCCCAACCACTATTCACACTATGGTCAAAGTAGTAACGTCCATTTTGAAACTCAGTCGGATATTCGTTGTATTGGCTATTGTAATACCAGTTCGACATTTTATTTGTAGGGGTGTGAGTTGTCACACAAAATAAAACCCACTGACAGGGGATTCGTGGGTGGATAGAGTCTTACCTCCCGTACCAGACGGGCGATGAACCGTTGAAGTCGACTCAGGCCACCGACTCCTATGTCAGTGTACGAACCCGAGGGGCCGAGATAGTATCGTAACTATCGTCCTTCCCGGCAAACAATTTATATTTAATTTTTTTTAACCCTTCCATAGGGTTTTAAAAATAATGTCCAGTCCAAAAAAAAAAATAAAGTCCAAAAAGTGTCCAAAATAAAAAGAAAAATTACAAAAATACAAACCCTATTTACAGTTTCTAAAAATAAAACAAAATAACTATATACAAAATCTTCTTCTTCACTCCTTTCAGATTTCTCTTTTCTTTCCTTCTTTGGCGATGCTTTCCTTTTATAGCACTTTTGTTTTCCTTGTAGCTTCGGTCCAAATCTGAAAAGAATCGAAAAATACCAAAGGCGTAAAAGAGAACAAAAAATATAAAAAAAAGTAAATAAATAAATAAACCTAAAACAAAACTAAATACAAGTCCGCGTCGGCGGCGCCAAAAATTGATGTGATTTTAAATTGTTGTAGAAAGTGGTAGTAAAGTTCGTTCAACTCAGACTTGTAAAGATTTGGTTTCAGAATTTAATAATAGAAAATATATACAAAAGGGTTGTCACAATATCGAGAGATTACTGAGACTCAAGATTCCACCATAACTCATTCATGCGATTCGTATATTTATTCCAAACAATTATAGCTCAATTAATATTTACTCTAGTTCTTGGCCAAGGTAGATTCTTAAAAGATTGACTGTAAATCACTAGCATGACGCATCAAAAGCACTTAGACCAAGCATACATCATCATACGACATCACAATCAATTAATAAAAATCATAAAACGATTGATAATAGTGCAAGTAGTCATAAAAAGAATTAAATATAATTACCACACGCATGAAATATGGCTTCCTACGTCATCCCAGTGTTGGGGTTTAGCTCCTCATGTTATTCACGTGCTCAAAATAATTGTTCATAGCTCAAATAGGTGAAAAACAATATAAAACTAATAACTCAGGGCAGTTTGCAACGCTGAAAAAGGCGTTACAAACAGATCGTTCTGAGAATAAATAAGACTTCCCTTTAAACGATATTTCATCATTCCTTGTTAAATAGCGATAGTTCTCTGCGACAGTTCCTTGTGCGTCTTATGTTCTTCGTGTTCTAGGGGTTCTTGAGAACGACACTTCTATAGTGTCGTCTGCAACTCCTTCTCTTCTTCTTCCTGCTGCTGCTGCTACAACTCCTCCGCAACCTTTTCTTCTTCCCAGCAGCGTCCAATCGACCCCAAAACTCCCCCAAAGTCTCCACCTCCTCTTCTCGAGACTCCCAGCACCTTATATATCCTCCACAGGTCGGTTAAATCTCCCATTATATCCTTTTTTTCTTCACCTGAAAGTCTCGGACTTTTCTTCCTCTACAGGTCACGAGAATAACTCACCTATAGCTTCTGTACGCGTCTTCTCCACCACATATGACTCTAAGATTTATATCTTTGGTAGATACGAATCTCAGACAATTTTAAATCCTTACGTACTTCCAAAATTTAGTAGCAAATTCCCAAGGAAATATTACTTCCCTATTTTAGAGCAAACCGGTGAGAACCTCCATTTTTTTCGAATCTCAAAATCCTACCACCCCTGTCTTGTCGCAACAACTCCATGCCAATCCAAACTCTCCCAAAAATTCCGACAAAATCTCATCTAAATCTCGTGACTCTTTCCTCCCCTGTTTTATCCAAAACTCGGTTTGCATTCCTTATTTGTCGAGTCCAATACAACTATCAAGCCTGTTATACATTCACAGGATAATTACAACCTTAATCCACGTCAAATTCCGAGTTAATCCCTCCAAAATTCTTTCAGGAACGTTCGCATATGTGATCTTATTTTTCCCGCCAAAACGTGATTGTGAGTGATGAACAAGGGACGCCCCCTAGCGAAGTCTGGAGTGCCTTTAGACGTGGGTTGGAAACAATGGCTCTAGGGTGCAAATAACGGTAGATGCCCCTTATCAATAGGGTACCCCTTATCCAAAGTGGAAGGTCCGAATAGCAAGTGTCCTCCGGAGGTCCCTTTAGCAACTTTTCGAGCCGATTTCTCCAACAACATTTATTGCCCAAAAATACCTACAAACACATAAAGCACCATAATAATTACGAATCGAGTGCGAACAATGTACATAATTGAGATCATAACAGACACAAAATTGTGTCTATCACTAGTGTAGCCGCCTATTCAGGGAGGAGAGTAACCTAATTAGTCGAAATCTCTTACGACCGCTCAGTTTAAAGTCTTCTTTGGGATAGAGAAGCTCTAGCGCGACCCGTTGTTGGGAAACTAGATAATTGTGGTTTATCTTAATTTTCGATTGATTTGATTGACTAACGGTGGTTGAAATATGATTGCACCTAGTTTGTTTATTCTTGAGAATCTTCTCTTCTGATATAAGATTCACTCAAACTAGTTCGTAGTTTGACAGGGATCTTTAGACTGTTGTTAGTTCTAAAGACGATCTTGTGATAATCCATTGTTAACAGACTCCGTTCTGTGCGTGATTGATCACAAGAGATTCAAGTGATTGTGTGCATGTTTTTATTGAAGATTTAAGAAGATTTTAAGACAAAGAAGATATTGAAGATCTGACTTTGGTTTTATAATCTTTGGTGTGCACAATACTTGTTTCGGTAAAAGAGGATCCAATTAATAATAAGTTTATCCTTGTGGTAGATTGGATTAATTAATTGAGTAGATCGGCATCAATACGTTTCCTTGTGATTAAAGGTATTTATCGGCTTAATCTTAAACGATTACCTTTGGGTGATTGAACATAAGATAGATCTAAGGACCCGACGAAGGAGTTTATGTTAAGATAAACAGAAGAGCCTTTGTCCGACTCATATCACTTGGTTGAATAGAGTTGATACCAAACAGATTTGTTGTTCCTTTCTTTGTTTGGAATACGAACCAAAGGAATTGTTCCAAGTACGTGACTTATTCACAAGTCGGAAGCGTGGGAATACAAAAGGAACTAAATGAACTATAGGGTTAGTTACTTGGTCTCAACTATACGAAGTTAGGTGTAATTTTTTGTAGCGGCTCAATCCTGAGAGTATTCAATTCTGGACAAGGTCCCGAGGTTTTTCTGCATTTGCGGTTTCCTCGTTAACAAAATCTTGCTGTGTCATTTATTTTTATTTTCCGCATTATAATTGTTTTATTATAATTAAAGTAAATCACACAAACGTTAATTCCTATTTACTTAATAAGCAATCCTATTGTGTTTGGTTAAGTCCGAATCTTTGTATCAAGTAAACATACTTCGTTATTGTATTGTCTCGATCTCGTATCCATAGACGATCACACGAAGTGTGAACCGATTAGTTGTATTATCTCGACTCAGTCCATAGACAATCACTTTTAGAGAAAGGACTTATAGGTAGGAAAAGTTTTAGCTTGAGGTATATTTGGGTACCCTCGCCTTTTCAATTGGTATCAGAGCAGGCAAACACGAAAAGATCTAACAATCTATGTTTGGTGCAATTTGACCTTTAAGAATGAACTCGAGTTCTCATGAATCGACTTCAATTAACGTGCCGCCAAGATTTGACGGAACAAACTATCTATGGTGGAAATATGCTATGAGATCTTCTCTTCAATCACGAGACTTTAATACTTGGCTATTAGTCGTCAATGGTTATACTCTACCAAAGAGAGAAAATTCAGAAACTGAGTTTAAACACTTAGCGGAGTTTTTGAACGAAGAAAGGGAACTTGCAAAGCAGAATTCAGATGGTTTGAATGTTATTATTCATACTATAATTCGTGACCTACAACATCATGTGTCAACATGTCAAACTTCGAAAGAAGCTTGGGATAATCTTCAGATCGTATTCGGAAAATTCTTCAGAGAAAGAAGCTAGACTTCAAAGCCTCACTTCCGAGTGGGAAAACCTTCAAATGGATGACAATGACACTTTTTTGAGGAGTTTCACATTAAACTCTCTGAGATAATTAATGCCTCTTTCTCGTTAGGAAAGACTATTTCTGAAAAGGATATAGTATGCAAGATTCTCAGATCGTTTCCATCTAGATACGATCTTAAGAAGCATGCAATCATAGAAGCAAATGATCTTTAAACTCTCACACAAAGCACACTCGTTGGTAAGTTAAAGATATTTGATCATGAATCACAGTCTATTCAAAGTAAAAGAATCGCTTTTAAAGCAAAAGTTCCAAAAACTTCAATGGAAAGGAATAGACAGCTGGATGATTCAAATGCACATATTGCAGGAAATTATGATGATGAGATTAAACAATGCTTGTCATTAATTACTAGACAGTTTCGAGATCTCTTAAAAAAAAGAAACAAGAGATTCGTTAAGGGTACTTATCGATCTTCTCGACCACATGATCGAGTTCCTGTCAAAAAGGATCAGGAAGAAGATGATGAATATCAGCCGCAGTGCTTCAAGTGTAAAGGGTTTGGTCATATTGCTAAAGACTGTCCCAATCTTAAGATATACACTGGGAGCAATGCATTGGCTGTACCTCTAGATGAGTCCTCCGATTCATATAATTTCGAAGAAGAGGAAATAGTTTTTGTTGCATTAGTTGTCAATCTTATTCTTTCCCCAACCACTAGTGATTTACCCATTTTAAGAATGGACATGTCTTCCGATGTTATTAAATCATCTAATGGTGAAGGGATAAATAAGACAAGATGCAAAAACTGTCTTAAAAACAGAATTGCTAAAAGTTGCGTTTGTAATTTCAGTCTATCTCAAGGTACTTCGTTGGTTCGTTGGTTCGATGTTATACTAGATCAAGAACACTCTGGTTGTTCAAATTCCATAATGATAGAAAATCTCATACTAATGCTACTTGATCGGTATTATAATTCTTTTCTCATCTTGTGTGCCAAATTTTGAGTGAGGAAGAAGAAAAAATCAAGGCACTTCTGTGTAGATTATGGAAATAATGTCTAGTATTTGAAGATATTTGATATATTCATATTTTTAGGAATATTATATTTTTGGAAGTATGAAAAATATAAAAAGATTCTTCTCCTTTTTGATCATTCCTTGTCCGAATGGGTCTGGATCAAATGGTTTCTCTGGAGAAGATGCAAGATCAGAAAGATCATCTTAAATCTAAGTACGGATTATCTCTTGACATTAAGGGTAAAATCAGAAATGGAGATTAGCTTAGCAAGAACAAAAGAGAGAATACTCTGAAGAAAGATCAGTGTATTGAGGCATTGACACACTTTTGTGTTCAATCAAAGAAAGAATTACATGCTCTTGCAGAATCCTTCACGAAAATTTCTCATCTGCAAGAGATTCTGGTCAAGCAACAAGGCTTTCTACTTGAAGAAATTCAAAATCTGAAAAGTAGTAATGCACCTTCATTCAGTTCTGACATGAAGGACTAGGTTGCAAGGAATAATAGACATCAATTTTTGATTTCTTTCATTGATTGTATTGGTATATTATGAATAAAACTATTATGAATAAAATTATTTGATTGGTAATTTTTCTTGTGATAGTTTTTGGTTTACATAGCCTGTGCTTAATTGCTTTTACCTTATTGCTGTGTATGTTTATGGGATATTTGATTTTGGTTTTACTACCTTAATATCCGATGTCATATGTTGTGAACCCTCATGGTTTGGGTGACTTTTTGATTTAGCGGTATTAAGTTCTATCCCTTGTAGGTAGGCTTTATCAAAGGATTATGAGGGGTTCTAATAGAAACAATATGTGAAAAAGTCACAATATGTTGAATCGTTTTTGGTTTAGCATAAAAGCATATGTGTTTCAACGGTTTTCAACTTTTGCTTGCAATTGTGAAAACCGGTTTTCAACCTTTCTCTGGTAAAGGTTGAGGTGTGTTATTATTCTTTTGTTCACGCATAAGGATGACAACGTGGTGATATTTCGATATCAATTCTCCTAGGACGAAGATGCAATCATATTGGAGAAGTGGATGCGAAATTTGAGGTAACAATCTTGTTAGTTAATTGTTTTCCTGTTTAAGAAAAGCCTGAGTTTATATTATATATATTTGTTGCTTTTTCTTAACAAATTTTCGGTTCAATTGATATTTATTCCATGATGTGTGTGCGGATGTGTGTTTCAATTGGTTCCGGTTAAGAAAAACTATTGTTATCTTGCTTTATTGTGTGTTATCAATTATTTAGGCTTACAAAATTTCGGTACAATTGATGTGTGTGTGTGATTCAATTGGTTCCGGTTAAGAAAAACTATTGTTATTTTGCTTTTGTATGGTATCAATCGTTTAGGCTTACAAAATTACGGTGTAATTGCGGTGCTTATAATGTCTATGTTGTTTCAATTGCTTCCGGTTGAGGTGAATAATTATGCAAGTTGATTTATTTTGGTTTGTATGAATTATTTATGTCTTAACGAAATAATATGTGTACGAGATGAGTTGTTTAGTCCAATTCGATTAGGATAAGATAAACTAAGTTAATTCTGATTTTAGTTAGACTTATCAAAGTGAGGTTTCGGTTATTCAAGTCTAATCGAATACCTAAACAAGAAATTCTAGTTAACTAACCTAGTACCTGTCTTGTTTAAAATTGAAATGTCTAAGTTTATGGATAATTAGAACATGATGAGAAAAATGGAGTTTATCTTTATTTTTGGTCTTATCGAATTAAGCGGTTGTTTTTGAACAATCGGTTTAGCAAAGGGACTAATATGCGTAGTTGTTTTTGGTTTTCTAAACTAAATTGGAAAAATTGTTTCAGACAATTGTTTCCTTGGTAACATATCAAAATAAGACTACTTGTAGTTTCGGTTTTGATATTAGTTATCAGAACATGATGTGTGGAACCCTCGTGCCTAACTCTACAGGTTTGCAAGTCTATTCTGAGATTTGTAAGATTCTTTTCGTGTTGTCCTTTATTTTCTCGTTTCTTTGTCATTTTTGTGACAAAAAGGGGGAGAACAGGTGATGATGGCATTGATATTTATATTGATTGGCATCGCTAGGGAAAAGAACATTGGTACTTGAATGTTTTTATCTAACGAAAGAGTGAAAGCACAGACTAAGGGGGAGTAACATGTCATATGTTTGGTATAACAAAGATGTGGGGATTGAATACCTACCTATCTTCCTTAGGGGGGAGCAATATCTTTGTTATTACAACGTCAACAACGATATTTTCAAGGATTGAATGTAAGCAGTTTCACTGTGCTGTTAAATCGGGAATCAAGCGGATTGTAATGAATTATTGTAATTTGTTTATCCATATGATGTAAGAGTTTTGTCACTAAAATTGACAAAGGGGGAGATTGTTAGAGCATGGATCGGTTGAACCCACCAAGCGTTGGTATGTCAAGTTTGGTTGACATATTTTAGTGAATCAAAACTCATGTTAAGAGTCGCTTGATTATGTACTAGAGTTAAACTTCGTATAGGTTATATTGAAAGTATTAGGATATGAGACATTACAAGTATTGCGAAGACTAGAAGATGTGAAGAAGCAAGGATCTACAACGAAAACAATCATCCTTCCACTTGAGGTTAGTGATATTTGACTTGAACTGTTTCATTCCATAACATATCTTTCAAGTCGTGCATATTGAAAACATAACTGCGAAGCATATTTGAACTCTAGATAGACATAATATTAAGGAATATAATACGAGGTTTATTGCTTAACCATTAAACTTTGTAGATAAGACATCGCCATAATCATTTGAATGTTATTGTGATTATGTATGGGTATGAGGTGAGGATTTCATCCTAGGGAACAATGTTTATAAGTGTTCTAAGGAAGTAAGTTCATAAACTTGTTTGTGAACCGAAAAGGAAATTGCCAGGTGTTATTGGTTTTGTTATTCATTGCATATCTTATGAACAACCAATATGTGTGATAGAGTATAACCGCTCACAACTTGTTGTGTTCTTGGTAGAACTGTTCACAAAGGCCCGAATTATGTATTGGAATAACTTTTATTAGCAAAACCGATCTTAAGTAATCACCTGTGGTATGATCGGATTTTGTATGTCTGGCCTTGTAAGGGAAAGGGAATCGATCCTTGTAAGGGACTGGGAACCGATCCTTGTAAGGGAAAGGGAACCGATCCTAGTAAGGGGTGCAGTACATCAAAGGTAACCGATCCTTGTATGGGGTGCAACAAGGTTTATAGCAGAAAGGGAAACCGATCCTATGGACATGTGCAACACATATAATTTAGATACCATATATATGTGGGGAACCGATCCTAGTACCTAGTCAATCGAACTTTTGTAAGCTAGTGTGACTATGCACAGTACTCACATGGAAGTAGAACCGAAACTTGTTTTGGTAGAACCGTAAACCCATGATTGTGATTGAATGTTGGTTTAATCAATCACATAGTTCTTGAAAGTCAGATGAACCAATTCTAAACTTGTTTGGTAGTGTGGCAAATCGGTTTCAAGGTTGTAATTGTGTAAGAGAACTTACAAAGTTAAGATGTCGACAAACTTTGAACACGTGCTGTGAATGTTTATTTCTATAATTTTTCAAAGATATTCCTTAACGGCTAAGGGAAGAGAATCCCAGGATCGAAACATAAGTAAGTTAAGAATCTTTTAATTAAGGTTATTAATTTCATTTTGTAGGGAAATTACAGAATTAGTAATGTACTTTTACTAATTAGATTTTCCGAGAGATTTCGATCATTATTTTTGGACAGAGAATTTCCAGGAAATTATGAAAACCGAATCTGTGCTTTTATGAATATCTTGAGAATATTTTCGGTTTTGGAAATTCCTTGGTGTCCAAACTTCCTTGTCTATAAATACACGAAGTTTTCCTTTCTAGCAAACTAATCCTACGTAACAACAGATTTACTCTTTTGTTGTTGTTACTGGTGTAGCCGCCTAATCGGATAGGAGAGTAACCTAATTAGGCGAAATCTCTTACGGCCTCTCAGTTTAAAGTCTTCTTTGGGATTGAGAAGCTCTAGCGCGACCCGTTGGTGGGAAACTAGATAATTGCGGTTTATCTTTGTTTTCGATTGATTTGATTGACTAACGGTGGTTAAAATATGATTGCACCTAGTTTATTTATTCTTGAGAATCTTCTCTTCTGATATAAGATTCACTCAAACTAGTTCAGAGTTTCGACAAGGATCTTTAGACCGTTGTTAGTTCTAAAGACGATCTTGTGATAATCTATTGTTAACAGACTCCATTCTGTGTGTGATTGATCACAAGAGATTCAAGTGATTGTGTGCAGGTTTTTATCGAAGATTTAAGAAGATTTGAAGACAAAGAAGATATTGAAGATCTGACTTGGGTTTTATAATCTTTGTGTGCACAATACTTGTTTCGGTAAAAGAGGATCCAATTAATAATCGGTTTATCCTTGTGGTAGATTGGATTGATTAATTGAGTAGATCGGAATCAATACGTTTCCTTGTGATTAAAGGTATTGATTGGCTTAATCTTAAACGATTACCTTTGGGTGATTGAATATAAGATAGATCTAAGGACCCGACGAAGGAGTTTATGTTAAGATAAACAGAAAAGCCTTTTTCCGACTCATATCACTTGGTTGAATAGAGTTGATACCAAACAGATTTGTTGTTCCTTTACTGTTTGGAATACGAACCAAAGGAATTGTTCCAAGTATGTGAGTTATTCACAAGTCGGAGGCGTGGGAATATAGACGGAACTAAGTGAACTATAAGGTTAGTTACTTGGTCTCAACTATACGAAGTTTGGTGTAATTTTGTGTAGCGGCTTAATCCTGAGAGTATTCAATTCTGGACAAGGTCCCGGGGTTGTTCTGCATTTGCGGTTTCCTCGTTAACAAAATCTTGCTGTGTCATTTACTTTTATTTTCCGCATTATAATTGTTTTATTATAATTAAAGTAAATCACACAAACATAAATTCCTATTTACTTGATACGCAATCCTATTTTGTTTGGTTAAGTCCGAACCTTTGTATCAAGTAAACATACTTCGTTGTTGTATTGTCTCGATCTTGTATCCATAGACGATCACACGAAGTGTGAACCGATTAGTTGTATTATCTCGACTCAGTCTATAGACAATCACTTTCGGATAAAGGACTTATAGGTAGGAAAAGTTTTAGCTTGAGGTATATTTGGGTACCCTCGCCTTTTCATATACAATTGACCATCCGCTGGAGGAGGTAGAAGGATTTCATCCTGATCCGAGTACTCGGTCTCCTCAGAACCTCCATTCAGAGTTCTTATGGATTCATCTGATTCCTCATATGAACTACTAGTAGAACTGCTAGACATGGCGAGTTTATGGATGCGTTCTGAAGAATGAAAGAAGGGAAAGATAAAGGGAAATAAACTAACAACCCCATATATATATATATATATATATATAAAATTTCAGGAACTGAACGTGGCAGTTATGCAGAGGGAATGGAAACCAGCAGAAATTGAAATTCGCACGATGGGAGGTTAAGCGTCGCCCATGATCATGGAATTAATAAAGAGGAAAGGATCCTCATCTCAACTGATCACAAAAGGGAGCGCTCAAGAAGATTTTTATGACTATTGGGTCATTTAAAAATTGACCCAACAGTCAGGGGACTAATGTTGATACATGAAAAATGAAACCCCTTAACGGGCCAAGGGTGTCCCTAGAGGAAGAGACGAGCTTGATGCAAGATATGGGACTTGGGGACTTGGCCCAAGCCCGAGGAAGAAATACCCATAAAGTAAAAAGGACAAAGGAGGGATTAATGAATAAGGAAGAGGTTACATTAAGGAATGGCATTAGGAGTAATTAAGAAAGGTTAGGACATGTGTCATGATGTAATAAAAAGAAGGGCTTTTGGGAAAGTCTATATAAGAAAGGACAAGGTACAATAGAAAGGCAATTCTCTCTCTTAATATTCTTGGTATAGTGAGGTCATTTGGTGTAGCTAGGATAGGTAAACCTAAATCTAAAATCACCCCTCAACACGTTTCAAGATAAAAAACCACCTCTCCTCAAAAACATAAAGAATCGCGCTCCCTTTTCTTTTCCACTCTCAAAACCCTAACAAATTTCATCATTCATGGCGGATTTCATTAGTCTCCCTGTGGAAATCAAATTAGAGATATTCAGTCGTATTTCAGCTCAATCAATACTCGATTGCAAATTAGTCTGTAGAAACTGGAAAAATAATGTTCATATTGTTTCTAATGATCGTTCTCTTAGAAGAATCTATATCATCTAAATCATCCATCTACTGATGCTGAAGATTTTTGTAAGTTGGGTTTTTTCTCGCTTCATCCTTTCATGAATTATATTTTTTTTGAATATGATCAGAATTAGGAGTTAACAACACCCATTGAGAAATTAGACAAATTAATCCACAACCAACTTATGGGGGTTTCTTAATTGGTTCGATTAATGGTTTAATCTGTCTTGCTATAGATATGCCTGATTATCCTGTTTGGATATCTAACCCTTTCACCAAAGAACATCTCCCTCTTCCAGAAATCAGGGGGACAAATGAATATGATGAGTGTGATGATTGGTCGTTCGGATTTGGTTACCTTTCTGCAAAAAATGAGTACAAACTTGTAGGAATGAATGTGTCCCCAAAGATCAAGTTTATAGAAGCCTACATATACACCCTAGGCAGTGGAAAAGGATGGAGAGATCTTGGGAAGTTCGATATTGAATTCATCCCTAATTAAGCCTTATTCTGAACATGGTAGCTTTGCCAATGGAGCTAGGTAAATCCTGCCAGTCCCCGAAGCCCTAAGCTTTATCCCGCCACTGTTCGATTCCTTAGAATCCTGCCAATCCCCGAAGTGCTGGCCATCAGATCGGGTCCACTTTTTCATCTAAGAATTTCACCTACGTCAGCAAACATACAACACCTCACTTTGAACTGTTTTTGAAAAGATTTTATAAAGAAAGTAGGGTAAAAAAGGTTCTGTGAATTTGATAGTACTCAGACATAAGTATGATTCTCCTACTTTTGTCACGCTGAACTCAGCAAATTAGTTTGTTTGACTACTAGGATATTTTTTTTGCGACATAGATTACTGATATGTCGCTATCAATACTTTCCTTATGCATTAATCATTATTTTTCCTAACATTGCTTCCACCAGGTGTCGTTACTCAACCGTACTGTGGTCGGAAAAGTAACTTTAGCCAAATTTTGATGTGGTGACTTCCTTCATTGAAACTTGACAGAATCACCACTCATATATTGTATTAAGGCGTGAACTGAATACGATTCGCCTCTCTTTATGGTTTCCTCAAAATCCGTCAAGGATAATCTTACCTTGGGATTTCTTTGGTTTTCCATTCGACTCCGGACTCTTAAAGACGTACAGTGAGAAGAAAAATAACTTTTGACAAAACGTTTTTAAGAAAACACAGTAGGTATCGACCTCAACAACCTAACTCAATGATTTTGATCCGATTTACCGACGGTGGTACGATCCGACAACATCGCTTTCTCAGCTTTTAAATATTTTGACTTGAAACGTAAACCTTCTTAGTTCTCTGTTAGCTAGTGAGATGAAGTTTCCTACAGCTTCAACTAAACATCATAGATGTTATTTTGGGAGCTTGTGAATCTTTCTAACAACTCACATAGCAAAAGAAACCTCAAGAATCGACATTTTCTTACAATTTTATCATGAGCTTAAAACCCGAAACCGAAACTGAAAAAACCTAAGTTTTAAAAGAAATAGAAACAATGATTTTTCAAAGATAAAAAACAAACCCATGAGCTTAGAATACTCATGATTAGAAATATGCAACACGTTTGCAAACATAATTTTTAAAACTAACTACAAGAGTTCCTCTTTTAGCTTCAACTAATATCATAGATGATTATGAGCTTTTGATTCTACTCTTTTGATCGTTTTTCAAGGTATCCAAAGATGTTACTCGTCCCCTTAGTCGGCGCCAGAATGTAGGTGTAAAAAGTTATACAACTACGTCCAACGATCAATATGAGAAGATAGTAATGTAAGCAAATAAGAGAATCATAAGAACACAAGATATACGTGGTTCAACATGATTACCTACGTCCACAGGGGGTGAAAAGATGATCTTATTACTTCTCTCGATATTACAAGGAAGAAATCTCTCAACAATACTCTATCTATTCTCTCACTCACTTACAGATTACTTGCCTTTCTCTCATTACGAGGGTCTATATTTATAGGCTGAAGTGTTTATACAACAAGGATTCAGTGTTAGTCATGTCCCATCTATTTTGATGATCTTGTTGGAGGTTTACCCGAGTCTTCTCCCGATGTTTGATGATTAGTCCTGGAGTCTTCCGAGGGATGGATCTCCCGACATGCCTCGCTTGGTTCGTTCATACCCAATATTCATTGATCCGATGTCTTTATCATACCCGATCCGAGTATCGGGTCCACCATGACTTGACTCTTCTGCTCATCGCGCGTGCCTTGTCAGTGCAGTTATTGCTTTGACTCCCGATGTAAGTCACCCTTCAGATCCGACTCCATGATTTATACGTGCTTGCCTTACGTTCGCTTGGCAGATTTCTCTTTTACCGTGCCTAGTGTATAGAAGGTGATTCGGTGTTTCATCTTGTATTTCCTTTGGTGTGTCATCGCTCCAGATTATTCCACCTATGCTTACCAATTATTTGCTACTAAAATAACCAACCCCGCGTAATGTTTCAAAAAATTAGGGGTGTGCAACGGACGGACGGTTGAAGATTAAGGGTCACCCGCGTCCAATCCGGCAAAGTTGCGGATTTGGAAAATCTAACCGTGTCCGGTCCTATCACCCGTGGATTTCACATCCGCGGATCAGTGGGTGATACCGTCCGGATGCGGATTAACCGTAGATTTAGTCAGAAAATAAAAGATGTTATTGTGTTATCAAATTTAGCCCATTAGTCCTGTTGGTCTTGGAAATGAACCGTTTTTTGGGGACTACTCAAAAATAGTGGGGGACTACTTTGTGATAGGAATATCTACCCTATAGTTATAAGGGGTATCCTAAAGTGTAGAAATGACCAACCTACCCTTAACCTAATTCAATTTAAAACCAACCTATAGTTATAAGGGGTATCCTAAAGTGTAGAAATGACTAACCTACCCTATATATATAACCACCTCCTCCCATCACCACCGCCGCTCACCACCACCCACCACCACCGACCACCTCAAACCACCACCGCCGCCACCTCTATATATAGCTTAATTTAAATCATTAACAAAATGAAAATCAAAATTATAACAAACCAATTATTTTTCATTCGTTTTTGGTTGAAAAAAATGAGAAGTAATCGTCAAAATGAGTTGAAAATGGAAGTCGCAGAGAGAACTTCGGCTAGGAATTTCTGGAAAATTTTGGTGAACTAGCCGAACCTGATGGAAACGAAGAACATGAAGGAAAGTTCGGCTATTTCGAAAAAAAAAAGTTTCTAGGCGCAGTTGAGGTTCAGAACTTAGTTTTAATGGAGTTTTTGCTTTGGAAAAAAGTTCGGTTACGTCGCAGATTTTTTTCCTAGCCGAACTTTTGGTTTGTTACATCATAAAAAAAAATCCTAGCCGAACTTTAAGTCTTGGTTACGTATAA
Organism: Papaver armeniacum; assembly: GCA_023531295.1. Lineage (NCBI taxonomy): Eukaryota > Viridiplantae > Streptophyta > Magnoliopsida > Ranunculales > Papaveraceae > Papaver > Papaver armeniacum. Next base: position 106,873 of record JAJJWW010004917.1, read on the forward strand.
TTTTTTTCCTAGCCGAACTTTTAGTTCGGTTACCTCACAATTTTTTTTTCCTAACCGAACTTTTTCTTAAAGCAAAAACTCCATTAAAAATGAGTTGGGCACTCGTGTCTTGAAGCATTAGCCGAACTACACTAGCGAAGAGTTCGGCTACTGCTCTTCGATTTCGTGAGCCGAACTCATTGTCATAGCCGAAATCGGTTTATAAAATTTTCATTTTTTCGAAAGTTTATGCCAATTCAAGCAACATTAAGTAAATTTGAAGTATACCTAAGTACCCAAAACCCTCATTTCCAAATCAACCATCTTAAAAAAAAAAAAAACACCCAACTAATTAATGTGACCAAACTAATCACTAATTAATCATTACACTAGCTAATTTAATTACCAAGGGTAAGTTTGGTATTAAAAAACTAAGATAAGGGGTGACTCAATTTCTAATATCCACCCAAAAAAATGAAGAGTAGTCCCCACCATTTTTGAATAGTCCCAAAAAAACGGTTCTTGGAATGAGATCTGGACCCAGTAGCTTCACGTTAGGCACATTGAGCTTTAAGCAGAGTAAAAATGTGTTGCTTTCTTCCAAAATCTAGATAGAGATAACATATAATAATTAGTAAGATCAACAATTTAACTCAAGCGCTTATTCACTCAGACGTTTAGAAATCAAGCTTTGCTGTTTTAGAATAATTGTGGAATTTTGAACCATTCACTCACTAACTTTTGAGATATCACTGTCAATACTTGAGCAATCGATAACCTCACCACTTTGTTACATCACCCATAAATTCAACACAAAACTCCTAATTAATCCAACAAATCAAACAAAACAAAAAACCAAAAACTAATTCTGCAACATCAATCAAAATATACATACATCTTGGAGATTTTGTTAGGAGCACCACCAGTAACCTTAGCAACACGAAGTAAAGATCTTTAAGATCTTGCAGAGTTTGTTCAGCTTTAAGATCTTTCAACTGGTTCAATAAATCTTCCTTGGACCTGAGTTACGAGATTGGAAGTGAGAACAACAGTAACAATAAGCGTGAATTAGGTTTCAGAAAGATAAAGATGTTTATATATAAAATTCATACTTCCCATACTATCATTAATAGTTCTATCAAATTCTCTTATTACTGCCCTACGATGCGGGTAAATCCGCGGATTGCGAAGTCTAACCGCAACCAAACCATGTAAACGTGCGGATTTGAGAATCCCACCCGTATTCGGCCCATAGCTCTTGCGGATTGGGTTTTACCCGTAATTTTGCAGACGGATACGGGTGAAATCCGCTGTTCCGATTTTTTTGCACAGCCCTATAAAAAATAATTAAGGCACCTCTCCAAGCCGCTGTACACCAGTATAACCCAACCCACCGTCTAACCCATCATCACCCAGAAAGTAAAAGCCCGTTTAATTACCTACTATCCCTGTACATCTTAAACACTGAGCCTGGTCCGATATGTTCCCCCAAAAACATAAAGAATCACGCTAATCTCTTTCCACAAACCAAATGTACCTCCTTTTCTTTCCATTCTCAAAAACCTAACAAATTTCATCAGTAATGGCGGATTTCAATTGTCTCCCCGTGGAAATCAAATTAGAGATATTAAGTCGTATTCCAGCTCAATCTATACTCGATTGCAAATTGGTCTGCAGAAATTGGAAAAATATTGTTCATATTGTTTCTAATGATCGATCGTTCGCTCAGAAGCATCTACATCATCTGAATCATCCATCTACTGCCGCTGAAGATTCTTGTAAGTTGGGTTTTCTCGCTTCATCCTTTGAGGAATTATACTTTTTTGAATATGATCAGAATCAGGAGTTAACAACACCCATTGAGAGAATTAGAAAGATTAATCCATCACCAATTTTTGGGGGTTTGTTAATTGGTTCGTTTAATGGTTTAATTTGTCTTGCTATAGGTCATCCTGATTTATCTGTTTGGATATTTAACCCTTTCACCAAAGAACATCTTCTGCTTCCAGAAATCAGGGGGACAGATGAAGATGATGAGTGTGATGATTGGTCGTTCGGATTTGGTTACCTTTCTGCAACAAATGAGTACAAAGTTGTAGGAATGAATGTGTCCCCAAAGACCAAGTTTATAGAAGTCTACATATACACCCTAGGCAGTGGCAAAGGATGGAGAGACCTTGGAAAGTTCGATCTTGAATTCAGCCCTATGCTTGATTCTGAACATGGTAGTACACTGATAATGAGTACTCTCTCAACATTTACGATACAAAAGCTTCAACTTCGAAAAGGTTTGTGGATTTCGAGGAATGGATTATTCGAGTATTCCCTCACAAGAATACCTTTGTTTCGCTGAAAGAATTAGGGGAAGAAGATGCCTACATACTCAGTTGAAGGAGACAGAAAGCCTTGATTCGCCCTTGAAGCAGCTACAGGAGGATGCAAACCCTTATAAACTGGTAATCTTCACTGAGTCTCGGCAGTAATATTCATATCATTTTGTAGGCTTAGGAGTTTCATTAACAAGCAATCTTTGTGTGTTAGTGAGTGATATATAATTTTCTAATTTTTCTTGTATTTTGTATGTATATCGTTGATCCAACATTTTGGCAGTGTTTTTCTATTTTGTGTTAAACTACATTGCTTAGTAAATTGTGTCTTTTGTTAGTGGCTCGACCTTAATTTGTTGGGTATGATGTACTCTGTAGTGGCATTTTCGTTTATACATAGTGGTCGAATAAGCATATGCTGGTAAAATCATAAATTTGAGTAGTAGAACTGCACTGAAATTTATCTCCATCCGTCAATAATTTCATCAGACAGTTAGTCAATCAGGCACAGTTCTCTGTGATAACTATCTTTATGCTTCCATTCTGTCATTTACTATAACCGACTTATCGCCAATGAGCTACTTTTCCACCTCCATTGAAAGGATCAATTAGCTAGTTACCTTGCAGGCTACAACGAGGATTCAGAACTATGGTTCCTTAGGCAGCGAGGAATTTGGCATTTTCCTCTAAATGGATGAATTTGCACTTAAATTGTGGTTATTCACACTTCATGCTTACTTCCAAAGTTGTATCAATTTTCCATGTTTTAACTCTGATTCAATTAGATATCAAGTTGCATCATTGCAATCTGATGATAACAATGGCATAAATGTGTACGTTTTTTAAGGTTTATTCAGTAGCCAATACTAACTCAGTTGCATTAGCTCTGTTAACATTCACTACTACTAAAACTTTTATTGATATCTCATTCCTATCCGTCAATACCATTTTCATTTTCCCCGTCGTTTGCATTTTGAGATATCCGAAATGCTTAGTGTTATCAGCTGGGCTTAGCTCGTTTTTTATCAACGGTCAGCTCTCATGTGAAAAAGCTTTTGAAGCTCTCTAAGGAGATACAGAACTGACAGCTTTTACACTATTTTTAAACCTTAGGCTGTTTTCTGCTACATCTGGTAAACTCTCCTTAACTCACTGTTATCAGCTGGCCATGATTTGCTTGTTTTTATCGATGGTCAGCTTCCAGGTGAAAAAACTGTTGAAGCTGTGGGAGGACATACATAATAATAGCCTTTCCCTGTTTTCTGGTCTGCATATATAGCCTCTGGTACTTGTGGTCACTTTAATAATGCTGTCTATATGCCACCTCCATTATGGACTCGTCACACTGCATTTCCTTCTTCTTCTTGTGCAATACATAGCCATCATCAGTTTCAGCCCCAATAAAAAAAATGGGGTCATCATCATGATTTTTGTAATGATAAATGGCATGTCGGATTTACCAGAAAAAAGCTAGGGCATAGAAGAGCACATCCAAAGATTCTAAGTTTACTAGATGATATATGTTTTCATACTAGTGAATTAGGTGTTGTGATTCTGGCAATGATGGTTGTCCTTCTGATGAAACTGAAGAGATCTTTTTTCAATGTACGTTGATATGGATAAATTTACTTCAGCAACATCAAATGAGAATACTACTAGTGGTAGAGATGTTGAACAGATATCGATGAATTCGTTGAAATCAGAGAGTTCAGTAATCAGCTGGTGGTGGTTCAAGAAATGGATGAGAGCTACACATCAACATTAGTGTTTCAATGGAATTTTCTACTTTTACAAAACTGATTTGTTAATGGGTAGTTTTTGGAAAGCGGTGGTCCTCTTTCAAATGAAGCTAAGATTGCTGTTTCTGCTGTTAAGCCTTCTGAGCTTTGCTCTTGTTGTCCCAAAGCGCGCCAAGAGGTATAATTTTTTGAAATTTTGAATTTATCTCTCTTTAACGTGTTCTAGTGTGCAGAGAGCTAAGATTGCATTGTTTTGTTTTGTTTGAAACGCTTTTCTACAGTTGAGTGTTCTTCGAGAGGTTTATGTGTATCTTGGTTATTTTAATGCTTTATGGCTTAGACAATACGTTTTCTTATCTTCATGTTTAGGTAAGTCTCCAACTCAATTTTTGTTAATATCTCGGAGTCTTTGATTGCTGTTGGCATATCTGAGTATTGCAGTTTCGGTGTGGAGATATGACCGTTCAATTCCTTGTTATTGTTATATAAACATATATTCCTGACAAAGGCCTTTTATTAAAGTAATTCAACGTTTTTGGTCACTTTGTTTCATTATAGGGATTCACCATGGGATTTAATCTTCGATATTTTTACATCTAAGTGCCGATATGCTGGTAACAACATGACGAAAAAAGCTGTCATGTGTTGGTATTGCGTAGACTAAGCTAGATCATCTGGCCTTTACTTCAATGCTCGATTGTTCTCATATCATGACGATTCTTTAAATAAATCTAAGTCAACTAAGACCCTTCTCAGCATTATGTAAACATTGTCTGGTAAGGTTTAGATGTCGTCTTTTCGTGCTAATAGATTCTTCGTAGATTTAATGTGTCTGGGCGTCTGCTAAAGCTTACTCAGTTCCTTTTGTCGCGCTAATTTCTCATTAACATGCTGGCCTTTGTGATTCGATGATTTTGGAGATGCTGATGCATCGTCTGTCTACCTCTTACTGTTATACTTGCTGAATTGTATCTGTGTTATACTTGACTTTCTTTGCTGCTGAAGACCTGAGAAGCTGGTGTTACTAACCAAAAGATAGAAAATGATGGTTTTGATACTGATGAACTGATGAAGTATTCCTGTAGGTGTTGCATGGATGCTATACTACCGCAATGGCTAAATGTGCTGTTGGTTTTGATAATAATACTACCTCGTACCTAGAATAACACACATATAGCGCATGTTGGAACACACATTCCATCTCTTGGATGTAATAATGTTGTTGTCGTCTTTGGAGGTTACTTGGTAATAATTGTGGACCAGTCTTAGAATTCAATATCTGACTGCTTTAGATTGAGTCTAGTTTTCTGATATCCAGGTATTGTCAATACCCTTGCGATGATATAAATAAATTTCTAATTTTTTCTGGATGGTTTGTTTGTATTGGAGGTGGTGTGTTTCCTCGTATCAGGGAGCCTGACCATATATCATAAGACACCTAAGCCTTTCTCTTTTTCATTTAAATTGAATTCCGATTGTTGCTGAAATGCTGATTCTTGCCCGATAATCAGCTTGAGCATATTTTGCATTTTCTTTGAAAAAGTTATTGCCATATATTTACTCGCTTCTTATTTCGTACGCAGAATTCAAGATCAAGCTCAACCAGCACAATGAAGAATTCATTTGTCAGAGTGGAGAGATTCATTCTGCACGACAGATTGTTGTTAACATATACAGATTGATTAAAGACTCTGTAGTTAAAATTTTGTATCATTCTAATTCTGTCTTCCCCTTTTGCACTCATTATAAAAAGGAAGACAGTGAATTTTATGAAGAAATCCAATGAAGATTTTCTGCGGTTTCAAGTTCACAGAAAACTAATTGCACTAGTTTACTAATCAGTCGGAAAAGCAACACAATAAATGAGTAGAAACTCCAATTATACTAATCAATGGAAAAATCAACATACTAATTCAGATGATTTAGCATTTCTCTTCATTTTTATCAACTGTTGTTGTTTCTTTTGCCTTACAATCATCAAGATAATGCTGATAGATATAAGAAACGAAACCCCAAAACGATAACAACATTGCCACTATCTTAACCCCATTTAATGTGTCATGGAAAAATATGACAGAAAAAAAATGGAACAATAGGTAAACCTAATGTGCTAATGACATTGGAAAAGAGTGAAGATGCTTCAAATACCAACCCAAGTATACCAACAGAAAGATACCTGCCAAGTCAATGCAGTCCACACCAAAGTCATCACATACGAAACGCCACCTTCTCCATACTCGTTGAGCTCGTTCTTCAATCGCCTCCAATCTCCGCTAGCAAATAATCCGACTAAACAAGTACAAGTAGAGACGACCGATGTAGAGATTGACATTTCCAGTACGGCAGAGATGGTTTCTTTTTTTATCACTTTCTCAAAGCTGAGTTGTGTCAGAGAAAGCAACAAAGAGTAACCGGCTGAGGCACTAAGCGTGCATATGAATCCGATAGCATATTTACTTCCAGCAATTGTCGTTGAGTTTGAAGAGTCGGTGTTGACAGCTAGGAGCACCACAGATAGGGTAAGGAGAATCAAAGAGTTGAATATGAAAGCTGTGAATTTCTGTGAGTTGATAAAGAAGGAGAATATTGCATTGAAAACTAATTGAGTTGCACATAACAGAGAGTATGTAGAGACAGGAAGATATAAGAGTCCGTAAGAGTACAACATGCCGTTTCCTGCTATTAGCACTCCAAGGGAGATGTAAAGGAGTGCTAATGTCGATATGGATGCTGAAGGTTTGGTGGTTATGGTGGTGGTGGAACTGGTTGGTGGTGTCAAGTATACCCTGACAACAATTAGCGGGATAAACAGAATAGGAAACCCAGCAGATTGCACAAATGTTGCCATCCATTTACTATTCCCGCCTTTATCATAATATAACTCGCCCAAAAGAGTAGCTACTGATTGACCAGATATAAGCAAAAACCCATAAATCGCCACCCTGAACCACCAATTATAGTCTTTGCTTGCTTTCGTGGGTGACGTAGATGTTGGTTCCTCACTTCCAGTTTTTGCCGCCGATACTTCTTTTGATTCTTGACCTGATATAAGAATAACACACGAATTAGTAAAATGCTATATTCTGTCAGGTGTTTTAACTTGTTTTCAAGATAGAGGATGAAATATAGCTAGTAATGAAGTGAGACTATAACTTACATTTGACCTGGAGTTGTACTTCTTGAATTTCTCCCATTCTTCTTCTTTTTTCCTCAGAAATTCTTGTTTCAGAACAAGTTTAACAATCTTATGCACAGGAGAGCGAGATTTATAGATGAAGCTTTTATGATACAAATTTGATGACAAAAGTTACACGTGATTGATTGAATGAATGGTGATATAATTGATATTGTCTTTACTCAACACGCACTTCAAAAAAAAACGAAACCATATCTTGATAGATGTTGTCTTTATTCAACACTCACTACTGAGATATGGCACTCACTACTGAGATATTTAGTAGCTAATTGTAAAACTTCAAGCCAAAGAAATCTCTGGAAATAGAAAAGCAAGAGCGCATTCTGATGTTAACTCTTAACAGAGATCAGTTCGTTGTTCTGGTATTCACTTGAGGTTTATAAACAATGAATACTTGTTGCAAACATTAAAAATGTTACATCACCATTTTCTTCATGAACCTTAACTAAATGCCCTTCCTGTGGAAACCTACCTAACTGCCCTTATCATCGATTATTCATGGTTAAGCACAAGTTTCGGGCCTTCATCGATTTGAGGGGGTGTTTCTTATATGAGAGTTTTTTATCTATGTGGACTGTACGTAGGTTTCTTTGTATGTAGAATTTTTTTGTGCTGTTACTATTACTAGTTTTTCACCCGTGCGATGCACGGGTCTGTTTATAGAATATCGGGCGATCGTTAAATAGATTTTTTTTTCTGATTAAAAGGAGAAGATTTATTAAAGCACGAAGAATATACAGCGTATCTACCAGCAGTAGATGAAAGAAAGAAAACAAAACGGAAGATTACATAAAGATAGAGTCCATGTAGAGAGCAAAAAATTTGAAAAGTTCAAATGGACACGGTGACTGTTCTGCTTTGCCCAAGATAACACGGAAGATTTAGCTTCTTGAATCAGGTCGTCATCAGTCTTATATAGATACTTTTCTTCAAAACGTCTGCAATTCCTTTCCCTCCATATGGTATTGATGATCGCCGCAAGAATTAAGCCACAAATATAATTTTCTGAACTTGAAAAGTTTTTGAGATGCCACATATTTACTAAATTTATCATCGAGCTAGGCAAAACTCAAGTTCATCCAATGGCTAAACTACTATCAAAAGGCGTAACAAATCAGTAAGTATGGTACTCTTTTTATAAATAAAAAATTAATAAACCAATAGCTAAACTGATGTATCTTAGTTGATGTGCAAAAAAATAAAATGAACTAAAAAAGGGCTAAAACAAATTTAAACTCCAAGTGAGACAATGTAATAAAAAGTGACTCCTTAGCACTTTTCATCCTCTTTGTCACTGATGTAAGGAGCGATTGTTTCACGTTTGTTTTGGCAAAGAATATCATAATTATTGACTCAATTTGTTTTCTCTTTGTCTTGGTTGAGAATATCATGATAATTAAAAAATAAATTCTCATCTAAAATAGATCTATTTCCAAACAAACTATTATCCCAATTTACAAAGCTTCATCAATATTTCCTTTCTCCTTTTAGCCGAAATGATTTTATTTATATGATGTCAAAATCGAGTAAACATTGCAACATAATATTTTGTAGCTAAGCTAGTAAATTTCTTACCTATTTAATCAAGGAAATAGAGAATGGTGTCAAAACCGAGTAAATATTCAAAAGTTTTTATTCGAAAGAAATATTTCCATAGTTTTCTTAATGAACCTTTATTTTTTGAGTTGCAATAACATTTTTACTCAATATATCATATAAATTTTATAATATAGGCATGGGCGCAATTCTCCACGATGATCGTGAAACCGATCTTAATTTTACATTGTTTTTATGACGTAGTGGGGGGTCTGCGATCCATACAGGTTCATATTTGTGTACATTAACCCTAACTCACATCTCTTTTCCGGTAAAATGCAGACCATGCGGATTATCAATGTCTATCCGGCCACACGTACCAACCCGATCCTTACAACCTAGATTTGTATAATGATCAGAGCTATTGGACTTGATGATTTACCGAAAGAACTATTTTTGGATACCATAAATTACCGGAAATGCTATTGAATCTAGGATCGGGTTGGAGGTTTATCTTACAATCCACAAATTTGTTGATGTACAAAATTATTCAATCTGGTATACGGAGTAAGTGATAGCTTTGTCAGAAATCCGTTCATAGTAAGAAAACTTGAGTAGTAATATCCATCAAATGGACAGTTAAGTAAAAATCCAACAACCACTGCACACAGTAATGGTCTGCTCTAATGAAATTTATATATATATATTTGACGGAAAGGATGAATTCAAATAAAGGGCAAATCAATTCTTGATGGCAAATAAAATTTTATTACTTTTTTAGTTCAAGTAAACAATAAAGAATTGATTGAGTATAGCAAAGACGTTCTTTCTCCTATGGTTTCCTTGTTGTTTTGCATGTTTTTTTTTTACCATAAGTTCTTCAAGGTAGCAATAAGTATACTTTGCTTCCACATATTGTTCTTTAAGTCTTCTCTGTTCTTCTTGTTGTGAATTTATTGGTTTTTGCCACTCTTGTTGTTCTTTTTTATCACTGTGCATAGGTAGCGACACTCGTACGTGTATCTGCCACGCAGTTCTTCAAGCTTCATCATGCAATTTTTTTTTTTGTTAAAGATTCGCTTACATTTGATTTTTTTGCGTATCTCAGATTTTGTTTCCAGTTTTGGTTAGATTTTGAATATATCTTGGTTAATAATCAAGATATTTGTTCGTTACTATCATTTCGTGCAAAATATGAGGTGTGTTTAGTTAGGGTTCCGATATATCTCTCCTGACAGAATACTTCTTTCCATGGAATAGACAAACCTATATGTGAATTCCGATTAACCACAAATTTGCTTAAGCGCATTGACATTCTGCAACTTACGTGATCATGTAAATTTGATCTAATGGGTTTGAAGATTTAATGTGTGTGGGTTCAAGTTAGGTTGTACTCGATCATCTAAATCGTGAATATCTGGTTGACTCTACAACACGCTTTTATCGGTGTCGATACTTTCTGAGGAATGAATGTGTAGGAATAGGCATTGAGGTATAAGTTTTAGGAAAGTGTTTCCACATAGTAGCCAACGCAAAACCGTGTGAAGGAATAGTCATCTTTCAATCATAATGTTCTAGTTTGGTTGTTGGTGATTCAGCTTTCCTAAAATATTTGCGTTTTAGAGTTTCTCAAAATGACTGAAACTACAAATCTAAAAATAAAATTGATTTTTCGTAAATATCATTAAATTATCTATTGGCTCGAGATAATCGCATGCAAGCCTATACAGGCACATATTTTGTTACATCTTTTAATCGATTGGGTAGTCATTTTAATCTTACTACAATATTTTGGTTACAATGAGTACAAATCGTCTTGAGAACCATATATTTTCTCAAATTGAATGATTATCCTTTCCAATGAATTGATGTAGCTTTTTCAACCTAGAAATATATATAACTGCTGGTGTTTATACTTTGCTATTGCTACAAATTCCAAAAATATAAAGTAACCTTGTCATAAAAACATTGAACATCAGTTCGCCACCACTGGACACACAATCACACTAAAAGAATCCACACATTTGATAAAAGGATAACTATACCAACTTTGGTAGGTCGGTATCAATCTGAATCAAGCTCCTTGCATACAGCGTACGTTTCAGCTCATGAATAAGCAATGGCCATGAACAAAATTACACCAAGTTACTTGATTCTTTCTCGTAAATCTTTCTCGACGCACTTGCTCTTCTCTATTCACAATTTGAAGTAAGATATTCAAGAAAAAAAGTGAGATAGAGAAAAAATAGTAAGATCGAACAACAAAAGCTTTTAAGAAGAAAATATGAGTGGTGAGAAAAACACCTTTCTCTCCTCAAAATATCTTGTTTCTCTAGTTCGATGAGATTTTATTTTTTTGGTCGGTCTCCCGATGAGAAACAAAGATAACCATAGAATAATGTAATTCGTTTAGCCCCTTGTTCCTTCAAACAAAAAATAAATTAATTCTTCAGTGCGAGGTACGACGAAAACCAACAAAAAATATAAAGTCAACAAAAAATTCAAAAGAATAAAACCCCCCGTAAAAACAAAAAGTATGGTTTCCTTAATAGAGTTTATATGATGTGATAGATCACACTATAACAACAACAACAACAAAAAAAATATATCCGAGTTAAAATCATAGGAACCACTGGGAAAAAATAAGAAACAAAGTTACAAAGATCACTACACACAAAAAGTAAAAACCCTAAAAGTGAACCAAAAGATTATATTTCACCGTTTCATCCTTCATTGTGATGATTATATCACCTACAATTGCGAAGCAAAATCAATAAAAGAATGATTATTGCTCGTAAAAATGAGAAACAAAGATTATTACGCAATTAAAGTAAAACAAGATATATTCTATTTCATCGTTTTATTCTTTATTGCGATCATCTGCTACTGTAAAACAAAATCAGAGAAAAAAATATAAAACATTCAATGGTTATTATTACGTCCACAAAGCTTAGGAATTTAACAAAAAATTACAATCACAAAACACAAATACAACAAAACATTAGATTTATCACCTTATAAAGAAACAGCAACATCACGTGCCTTGAGTTATCGTCAATAAAGTGAGAAGAGGTACAGCAGCAAGCCAGCAACTGCAGATCAAAAATCACCATTACCCGATATATTGCTAAAAATAAAAAGATTGAGAAAAAAGAAAAACAAAAAACCCCTAGAAGAAGAAAAAACCAGCAAAAAAACGATGAGACTTATCTTTGCTTGAGTGCTTTATATAGAGAGCATCTAAGCCCAGAAATTTTCTTAAAAAAATAATATCGTCTAGGGAAGAAAATCTACGGTTTAAGAAACATTACGCTAAAAGTTACTAAAGTTTCCTAATTTTGGATAGAAAATATATTAGCACATTATTCTCATATCACCGTTTTTTGACCGCATTGCAGATATATTTGTATAAATGTCACAGATATTTTTGTATAAAAAATATATTGCATATAAAGACATCACTAACTTAGAAATCAGCCATAATTAATTTATTTCCATTTTAGACGTATTTTATTTTCAATTATGGTATGAACAAAATTTAAGAAAAATAATACGAAAATGAGGTTTATTTTTTTGTTATTGCTTGAATTTTTGTATGCATGTTTTTGTTGTGGTTGGATTTAGATTTCAATTCTTGATTTAACAATTATGTATTATTCCTTTGTTTGACAGATCATCAAACATTTACTTGTAAGAAAACGACAACGACAGATTCAAGGTTAGTACTGCGACCATCTTGATTATTTTTTTTCCAATTCTCATCAAAACGCCGTAATCTTCTTCATAGAAGTCGATGTAATCAAGAAATTATATTCTAGTTCTAATTGATAGAATAGAGTTGTAATTAGGAAATGAATAATTATGAGAATGTAAGCGGACATTGGACATTGGGCATTTTTCTTCATTTTTTTTTCTTCATTAGTTATCGATAGATTATGTGATTGATGCATGATTGATTATTTATTTGATTGATTATGTGATTGATGCATGGTTGATTATTTAATTAATTTAATGTGAAATGTGATTGTTTGTTAATTTAATGCATTTTTGGCAACATTTTATTTTTCGAGATAATTGCTTTAGGAAAGAAAAAATATTTTTTCTATTAAAAAAAATCTCATGGGATCAGAATATATTTTCCACTTTCTGCATTAGGCCACGTCAAATAAGTTTCCTTTCAAAAAATTTGGTGGGACCAGAATCAACCAGAAGCTCCGATTAACCACGTTGCTCGAAAAAACTCTACTTTTATATAAAGAATATGGTATAAAATTATTCTTACCAAGCAAAAAGATCAAAAGCAGAAATTTTACTACATATTGATACAGACCATGTTTTATCTTTTTATCTTTTTCTTCTTGGCATTTCGGTTAGACGGATCCAGTCCAACCAGTTGGCCAGCACAGGCCCAACCTCCAGTACGGGGCACACAGCATTCACAGTGTCACTCACAATCCACTTGCACCTATCATTTGAAAAGTGATAATACCAATAATTCACATTTTCTACGTATACCGTGAGCTATATATATTTTACATAAAAGAGACTAATAATTTTTCACGGAGAACGGAGTACCCAACTGTCTTTTAGGGTCAAGTTAGGGTGATAAACTCCTCTCATGATCCTAGGATGACGTTATTTGATTTCCGGAAAAATATTTTTTTTTTCCAACACCACCTATATATACATTGAAGTAAATAGCTTTGCTGTACTTCACGTGGCCTTTAGCATATTCGGTTTATCGACATTTGGTTGAGCCATAAGAGTTTTCAATCCTAAACACTTAAAGCAATTAGTATGGTGAGCCTAGGCTAGGCCAGATTTAGATTTTTTTTGCTTAAAAAATCAACCATTATGAGATTGATCTTCCTCAGGCGACCTACCCTACTACTCTGATTATGCATGGCTAAGCACAAGTTTATTACGTATATTAAACACAGATTTATTTATTTTTATTTTGACATTTGGGTAGTCGGATACATAGGTTCGACCAGCAGGTCCGCACACACTCCATTTGCACACTATCATCTATCCCCTATCCATAGCGTAGTATATAGGGTAGGGTGAAAGTGCCTATTGATATATGTGATAAGGTATCCAGTATCTACCCTATGTACTCGACAGCAGACATGATAGACCAAATGTGGACACTGATGATCCTATCTAGGATGGCGTCACATGATATCTGAAAATAATGGTACGAGGGCGAAGTTCATGTGTTCTGTTTGTTTGAAGAATCTTATAACCTTTTTCAATAAATATCTTGCAGAAGAAAACAAATCCGATAATCTTTGCTCTTCCTTGAATATCTTGCAAAAGAAAACAATAAAGAAAGTTAAAGGTTGAGTAAGGGAACAGAACAAAACTATTGTTATACGTTCATCACTTTTGCAAGGTCCCTATCTGCAGAATCTGGTCCATGACGCTGGCATCCTTCGCGATTTACTGAGCTGCTCAGCGATCAATTTTCATCTCCTCATACACACGTACTGTCCACATTCTTCTCCGGGATAGCTGCATAATATAACAACCTCTGAAGCTCTGACTTCAATTCTGTGTTATACTGCAGTTCAGGCTTATCCATCTCAAAACAACATGATTCAGAATGTAATAAGAACCAAAATGGACTTACTTGCCTCCTAGAATGTTTGGAAAATTTACAGAAAATATCAGTTATTAATTACTCCATGATGTAAAATCGATCTAACAATAACACACTTCCAACCGACTTAGACTCAGTGCTGAAGCGAAACTGACTGCAAAAGAAGGTGAATCAGCCACATTAATATTTCCGTATGGGGAGGTCTGTGATATCCAAAAACTGCTCAGCAACAGGTGGACAAGTGGGCAATATTTAGATCTATGACAAAACCCAGAAACCAATCACTAACCCGATAATTTGAGTAACTCTATACAGGAAAGACCTCGACAGAAGACTGAAGAGTAACCATAGGAAGTTATTGGGTTTAGTATACTTACCTATATAAAATCATGGACTCTAGAAATTTGGTAAAACAATGTTGTTTACAAGCCTATTATCTTGAAACTGAGGGAATAGAACGAAAAAAAACATAATGAGCTGTTGCCAATATATGTATGCACATTCATCGAATCATTTTAGGAAGTCACAACGATATCATGTAGGCACGTCTAGTGTAATATATATGTTTAAGAAATGGATGACCTTTGTGTTGAGCGTCTTCTTCATCAATCATTTCTGCATTTTAAATAGGGCTGTCAATGGGTCCGGGTACCGTAGGACCCGGAACCGGACCCGGCTTATTCGAATCGGTTCTAGGTCCATACGGTTCCGGGCCTGGTTCTCAATTTTGTTGGCCCAGAACCGGACCCAATAAGAACAACCGGTAAATACCGGGTTCGGGTATTAATCGGTTTTTTACTAAAATTTTAGAGAAATGATATATATACAGAGGGAATGCAAGTATAACAAGACCACAAGAGATTGTTTTACGTAAACGAATCAAGATCACCATAATCCTAAACAGGCAAACGCTATAGTGAATCTATGCTACTAACGAAATCCACAACCATCCGGAATTTATGTAGCAAAACTGGTCTAAAAATAATGAGCTAGATAATGAGAAAAAAAATATAAACTCACAGAAGCCCATTGCTTAACAGAGAATGGAGAATCCATACCATGAAAATACCAATCACAGCTTTCATTATTAACAACTAGATATACATATTAAAGAATAAACAAACTTACATTAATTGACAATAAACAGAAGTTTAATAATCAGCAAAGTCAACTAAATCTCTTGTTAGTACAGCGGACAGGGAATTCAATTGGAACAATTGAAGCATACAAACAAATTAAAGAATAAGTAAAAGAAATTTTCATTTCTTATCAAGCAGGTGCTGTTCGTATTGTACGAAGAGAATTTCAAGTGGCTGCCGTCATTCCCCTTAGTTCAATTTTTTATTTCTAGAATGGAATGGTAAGAAACAAATCGATGTTCATAGATTTGTTCACTATTGCGGCATCTATTCTTACCTTTGGATTTAAGCAACAACAATCGATCTGGGGTATTGTATGATGCCGAAATTGAATTCAAGCGAGAATAATTTCTTGCGGAAAAATTAGGATACACATAAGGTAGATGTTGAAATAAAACTTCGTTTATGATATATGATCACAAACCCCAAACGAAATTTATGATAAGTTAGTCTTACCGATGGAATTTGGAAGAAGAAAGAAAGAACTGCCGCTGGAATTTAGGTCTCTGTTTCTCAAACTATATGTATAAACTTAACTCTTCTCTGTAATATTACAAAATCAGCCTTTGAAAATGTAATAATCCTAATACCCGATTACCGGCGTACAGGACCCGGTTGGAACCATTTATAATCGAGAGATTTCCTGTTTACCCGGATCGGGTCTACCCGGGTATGACCCGAAATCACTAATAGGTCCACTTTTGAGACCCATACCCGGACCCATTTGACCCGGTTCCGGGTATTTGGGTACCCATTGACAGCAAGAATTTAAATTCATCAAGTTGTCAACTGTAATATAATAATCTAGCCGTTGGTACCCCTGATAGTAACTAGATGACCGTTACCACGGTGGGATGACCGACCGAAACACTTGACGTAAAACTAAATTTTGTGTTCACAATTTAGTTCCGTCGTAGGGTTAAAATATTATTTTTTCTGAGACGGCACGAAGGTATAATTTTTCCAAACACGACGCGAAAGTATCATTTTCCAGACAGGCAAGCCATGGTATATTTTTACTTTCAAATAATTTGGTGGTGATTCAACACCATATGTTGTGCTTTTCATTTTAAAATTAGTTGTTTTTATACTTAGTCAATCATTTTATTTTTCTTGTAGTTTTTTCAATTTTTTTTAAGATATGTCTAATTTTAAGCTATGCCTAATTTTGAAGGAGAAAAGATACAAAATTTGGAGAATAATAAAAAAAATTGAAAAACAAAAATTTGATAGCATTGTTTGTGCTCATTGCGTAGCTAATTTAAAGGGCTTTCCAAATATATAAAATTTATAAAAATACGACTTGTAGTTTGAAATATACGAGGTTTTAAATATATAAAAAAATGCATTTGTTGTTGTGCCCTCTTTCTTTTTGGTTTATTTACAAAAATGTCTAATACCTTATTCCCCTTCGTCTTTGATTTATTTACGAAAATGTCTAAAGGAAAAAAGGTAAAATTTGATTTAGAGGGACATCTTAGTCTTTTCCAGGTGTCCGGACCAAAATTCAATCTTTTTTGTGTAATTGAAAAAAATGTCACGCTTCACATTGACACAAAGTCACCATATATAGAGTCCTCCCTCGCTTCGCTCGGTCGGCCTAATAATTTCACATTTATCTAAGTTATCATCTAACACCAAGTGGTATGATGATTTAATATCATGCACATACTCATCTCAACAGATGAAGTAAGACTTTGTCCACGCAAGATTAGATCCAATTAAATATTAACATACAAATAATAAACACTTCTAATTTTTTGAGTTATCATGATCAAACAACTATGCATTTAGTTTTCAACAACAGGCAAGGCAACCTTGCTGTTTGGAAGTAAATAAGAAAATGCTACGACATTTTGTAGTCAATCTATATCATTTTTTCTAATGTGGTACGTAACATATGGAAAATGAAATATGGTTCCCACAAATAATCTTGGTGACAATAAGATTTATCCTTCTATCTACTGTTAAATATTTCATTGATTAATCCTTTAGTTCGTTCTGTATTTAGGTTTTCCAAGTAGATTTGGATGCACAAATAGTATATTTGTGAGTGCCATACAAAACCGATGTTGACATATAACCGGACCAAAAGTCGTAGATAAGACTTGCCGCGAATAGTTCATTTGCAGAAAAGTTGTTTAAGGCAACATGATTTGTGATTCAGTATTCTGTGCACCCTTATTGGACTGATCACCACGTAAAACTGCAACCAATTGGACAAGAGTATGTGAACCCAAAAAATATGAAACCCTCTCTTAATCAAAGAATTTAAGAAAATTAACTCTATATCTACTTAAACCATGTGATCTACTGATCTTAATTAAAGACCGTAAAATCTAAAGATGTAACTAGACTTTCTTTCGCGACCACTAAACCTCTTCTGGTTTCCAATAACATTTTAAATTTATGGTTAAATTAATCTTAAATTCTAACTATTGGAGAAAAATGAGTTTTAATAAATTGTTTTGCTCTTGGTGTGGTTTGATCTTAGGACCTAAGGGTTCTATGGATGCTCACTCATTTCTTTGAGTGAATGAATCTCTCTTTAGTCCCACATTGGGTATAATAGAGAAGGAGCTCCACTATATAACCATATGCTCATGGATATGTTGCAAAACAATGTGGTGAAGCGGGTCAGCAGAAAAATACATGTTTTGACCCATACATGTGCGCGTAAACCATGCACCAAGTCACGTAGTTAATAGAATTTATTTTTGCAAGTTTTTTCTTAAAGGAGTTAATTCTAAAATATTTTCTTAAGAGTTTTATTTATGGAAAAATTATTTTTTATGTGTTTAACTTGTTTTTGAAGAAAAAAAAATGCCTAACTTGATTTGCAAGTATCTTCTCCTTTAAATACAACTCGAAAATCTGTTTTCAAAACCACCGAAAATTCTTCTTTCATTCTAGGGTTTCTCCATATGTTTTACTTCCATCCCTGTTGCTAAGTTCAAGTTTGGGTAGCTTGCGTTGTGCTAACACGAGCTGTATCGGGCAGTCTTATCCTGGACACATCTTCGCTGTGAGGAGTTTAGCATTACTCATCTCGAGTATACCCGCGAATTGCAAGTATCTTCTCCTTTAAATACAACTCGAAAATATGTTTTCAAAACCACCGAAAATTCTTCTTTCATTCTAGGGTTTCTTCATATGTTTTACTTTCATCCCCGTGTCATGTTCCACCAGATTCACCTAGCACCCTTATCTCCATTGCTTGTAATAACTTGTATGGGGTGTAACTAGGCTTAGCTAGGTGTATTTATCTTTGCTTTTCCTCGAGTTCTGTACTGGCTTGATGCCTTGTTAGCCGTTGAATTTGTTAGCTAAGATTTGTCATTTAAGAACCAATCATTCCTTCCTGAGAAACTCATGTAATGAAAACCTAATTAACTTCAATTGAAGTTCAGGATCTTTTTATCAGAGAGAAGGTAGCTTGCTACCATTTTTATCCAAATTTCATCTTGTAGTTGTACTAGATACACTACAATTGGTATCAGACTCCATCCTGGAACTTGTAACCATGGCCACCAAAGAAAAGCTTCAGGAAATTCAAAATACTGTTTCTTAACATACCGATTCAATTACTGAGATTAAATCTGAAATCCAATCTTTGAGTACTAAGATGAACATTATCATTGGGTTACTTGAGGCTGCACCGAGCTCAAATTCACCTCCAGATCTGTCTACATCTGAGATTCCTCAAACGAATCTGGAAAATTCAATTGCAGGCTTTCAGAAGCTCGTTCACAATCTCTCTCATAACGAACATCGTAAGTTCTCTCGTACTCCTAAAGTATATTTTCCTCGCTTCAGTGGTACGAATCCTCGTGGTTGGCTCTCAAATGTGTAAGATACTTCCATTTACATAATATTCCTGATAATGAACGTGTTGATATTGCTGCGATTCACTTTGCTTCTTCAGTAGATCCATGGTTTCTAAATTACCAACATGGTAAAGATTTCATTCCCTGGGATACTTTTTTTGAGGATTTATGTGTCCTCTTTGAGGATATTGCTCAGGAAAATTATGTAGGTATTTTCAATAAACTTTACCAGATCACCAGTGTTGAAGATTATTATGACCTTTGGGAACATTATAAAAGTTTCATGGTTGCTAACAATCCTTCTTTGCCTGAGAGTTTTTACACCTTGAGTTTCATTAGTGGGTTAAAAGAGGAGATTCGTACTATGGTACAGATGTTTAAGCCTGATAATACTGCAGCAGCTTTTTACTTGGCTAGATTGCAGAAAGATTCTATGAATCACCAACCTAAATTAACTAAATACTTCTCTAAACCATTTGCTCCCTCACCACAATCCGTTTCCCACCCACCTTCTACCATTAAACCTTTTTTCACTCCATCCTCTACATTCACTAAGAACACTGCATCATCATCCTCATCCCCCATTGTGACAAATCCTACTACACCCACTAAGACATCCCCAGATAACTCTCTTCCTCCTGTTAGAAGACTCACTCATGCTCAGATGCAGGTTAGGAAAGACAAGGGGCTTTGTTATAATTGTGATGAGTTCTACAGACAAGGGCATAGATGTAAAACTCAACAACTGTTTATGCTGATTACTGATGAGGACCTTGAAGGGCATGAGTCATTATCCACTGAAGATGTCTCTGAAGACTCTCCATCGACTCCTGATTCTCCCATTGATATTTCCCTGCATGCTTTGACAGGGAATGTTGCCCCTGACACAATTAGAATTGCTGGTCATATTTATAAGCACTCTACCATTGACCTTATTGATACAGGAAGCACACATAGTTTCATTGATACAGCTTTGACTTCAAAGTTGGGTCTACATGTTTCTCCAACAGAAAATGCTTGTTACGATTTGCTAATGGATATAGCACCATCAAATCAAGGTATCTCGCCACAACCTACATTGGGATATGCAGGGCCATCAATTCTCTGCACATTTACGAGCTCTTCCTCTTGGCGGTTGTGACATTGTTTTAGGAGCTGATTGGTTGCGCCAACTTGGTGATGTTACATTTAACTTCAGTCGATTGAGTATTTCCTTTCGACATCAAGGAAGTCATGTTACACTTCAGGGTACCACTTCTAAACCTTCTCTAAGCATGATTAGTGGTTCTTCCTTGAGGAAGTTTATTAAGAGTAATACGCCAACTTTAATTGGCTAGTTTTTCTCTATTTCTACAACTCCTATTCTTCCACCTCCACCTCAGTTTCTACACTCTTAGAGGCCTTCCTCCATCTAGATCACTTGATCACAAAATCCCACTCAAACATAGGTCTAACCCCACTTCTCAAAGACCATATAAATGCCCATATATACATAAGTCTGTCATAGAGTCATTGGTCTCTGAAATGCTATCTAGTGGAGTGATTCAACACAGCCATAGCCCATATGATGCTCCTATTATCTTAGTCAAGAAGAAGGATGGTACTTGGCGTTTCTGTGTCGATTATCGAAAGCTTAATGATATTACAGTCAAGGATAAATTTCTTATACCTCTTATTGAAGAATTATTGGATGAGTTGAATGGTTCTGTGGTATTTTGATAGGTGTAGAATACAAGTATTTACTATATAGAGTTTATGCTTTCTTTGCTATTTTTCGTGTGAATTATGTATCTTATGTTTGCTTTTGAGTTATTAGGTGCAATGGAGTCGCACGGAGGAAAAGAAGAAGAAATTATCCAAATTGGGCCAAAGGGCGAAATTGTCATCTCACAAAGCGAGCTATAGGTGGAGCAGGTGAAACGCGGCAAGGAGCGGAAGAGAATTAGGCTGTCGGTTACCTGGAACCGACAAGCCAAAGCAATTGGAGGTGGCCCTTAACAATGAGTGGGTGCCTAGAGTCATGACTGGGTAACCCCTTATCCATCTCATTCGAGTGGGAATAGCCACCTCCTTTCCTACACCCTAGATCGAAACTTTCAACTTCAATTTCTTTTCAATCATTATCTTCACCTGAAATCAATGGAGAGAAGAGAGAAAAGAGTAACGACTGCTGCTGAGATCGTTCAAACATGGAGAGATCGAGAGGGTGGTGTGCTAACTCTTGGGCTGCTGCTTCCATGGCAGAGATCGAAATGCAGAGAAGATGAGTTTGGTTGAAGAACAAAAGTAACGAATGCTGCTGTTGGTTCTGGTTTCTGAGAGCTGAGAAATTCGTGGAGGTTCAATGGAAGGGTGAGACGATGAGTGATCTGTAGATGCTGTACTGTTCTTGGAGATGAACGAGATGGATTTAGGGTTGAAAATCGAAGGTGCAGCTGAGTGCAGGGTCGTTGTTGAGTTGAGAGAGGATTCATGAGAGAAATACAGGGAGGATTTGAGAAGATGATTGAGCGATTGATGCTCGAGTCGAAGAGGGGTTTCTGATTCCGAATTACTATGGTTGATAAATTCTGGTTCAATTGAAGTTAGGGTTGGAGAGAAGACCCCTGTGATGAGTGAAATGGAGAAAATGAGATTTTAATTGTTTAGGAAAGGGTATGAAGATTGCTTTGCCAAGGCAAGGTGATGTGGAGAGGAATGGAATGGATTTGAGCTGCTGCCGATTCAAGGTTTTGGTTAGTAAATCGAGTTCGTGAAGAAATTGAAAACATGGGTTTCTTTGTTGTAGTTCAAATCACGGTGAAGAAATCAAATAAATCAAGCTCGGAGTCATGTTGTTGAGCTTGTAATAAGGAGGTGAATGTGCCTTTGGTGATGACCATTCTTGCAAGAAATGATGGTGTAGTCTGTGAGCCAGGGACTATAGATGGCAAGTTGAAGCCGAGAGATGGTGGATTGTGATTGAGAAGAAAGATATCATAGACTCGGGGCTTGTGATGCTGAGAATTGGAGCCTTTGTGGAGCTGTGCAAGTGGCTCTGTTGGTGGTGATGATGTTGGCCGGAGGTGATGGAGTGAAGTTCATGGCTCAATTGAGAAAATGGTTATGAAGTGGTTCTCGCATATGGAAGGCCCGGGTGAAAGCCGGAGCTGTAAGTTCTTTGCAGATTTTGGTACTTTTTGTGGCTGTGCTCAGTGGATTCGAAGGAGTTGTTTGCTGGTGCTGTTGAATAGGAGCTTCAGAAGAACTGGCAGATGATGGTTGTTGCTGCAGGGAAGGTATCTAAAGCTACAGACCAGGTTGAGAGGCAATGCAATTGCAGAGATTGGGTTGAAGCCAAATGGAAGGCTGTATTGCAGTGTAGCCATTATGGCTGGAAGTGAACTGGTAATGCACAGGGATGGTGTTCTTGAACAAGGTGAGGGCTCAAGCTGTTGCAGGTTTTAGCCATGGTCACAATGGCTGTGTAGTGTCAGGTGTAATGGGTCACTGAGGTGTTGGTTGGCCTGAGATAGCAGTGTGGCTCAATTGGCCTTGTTGTGGCAGCAGCTTGGTTTGTAACTGAGCCAGGAAATGGGAAATAAGGAGCAAGTGATGAATCGGATGCAATTGGCCTGATGGCACTGATGGTGGTGTTGCTGTTTTTGGTGAAGTTACAGGGTAAGTGAAGACTTGAATGTCTTTGAGATAGATGATGAGAAGGCAAGAAATGATCTGAGAGAAAAGTTTGAATGATGCGATTCGGATGGCTTGAGTTGTGAGCCTGCTTTGGTGTTGAAGCTACAAGAGATGCGGGATTAAGAAGATTGGTGGTCTTCTTTGTGGTATTGCAGAGTGCTTGGCACTGGGGGTAAGGTGCAAAATGATGGCTTGAATGAATATGGAAAATGGCAGGTCTGTATGTGCAGTGGAAGTTGCAGCTATGGCATGATCAGTCATCATGGCGCATCACAAAATTCAGGCTGTGCAAAACTGTGGCCTGACAAGTCAGCCCAGTTAGCCACTAACACATCTGACTCATGAACCTGACTCGGTCTGACCGAGTTCAACCGATCCAACCCGGTTTGACCCGATCCAACTCACCTGGTTTGACCCGATCCGATCTGACTCGTTGACCGGTGACCGGGCGGACTTTGCCGGTCACCGGAGCCGATTTCCGGCGACTTTCCGGCCGATTTCCGGCCACAATCCCAGACTTCCGGCAACCGATTTTGGGGCGTATTTTCTACACGGGTTTCTCATCCTTGTGGGCTTGGTGGACTCTCACCTAATGGACTTTGAAGACTAAACCTAATTTTGGAAGGAGAGAAAGGCTATAAAAGGGAGGTTTTCTACAACACATAAGATATCTTTTTGCTTGGAATTTTTGGAGAGCCACTTTTGTTTACACTTCTAGGGTTTGGTTTTGTTCTTCTTCTTCTTTGTTTATTATTGAATATTGATGATGATGAACTCCATAGCTATGAGTAGCTAAACACCTTATTGGTTATGGGATAAAAGTTGATTTCTCAACATGCTTTTGATTCAATGAATTAGTTTTGTCTCAGTAATTATTGTTTGTGATTCACAATTAATAGTGTTATAAGATTTGAAAACTTGTTAGGTTGAGTCCGGAATCAATCCGATTTGTGTTCATCTCTAGAGCTATATTAGGGTTTTCAATACGAAAAAGTTGTTTATCCCGATTCTAAGTAGCATAATTGTGGTTAGTGCTTGTAGTGATACATCCTACTAGTCACAAGTGAGTCATAACTTTTGTTAAAACGTCTAGTGCTTTTACACATTCGTTTGCATTGATGAGTCTTATTCCATAAAACTTAATGCTCTTAGGGAGTTAAACTTAATTGTGCTTTTACACTTTAGGTTGCTTTCGACGAAGAATTCACATATGCATCTTTTAATGTGGTTGTGATGAAAACAGGAATTAACGGGTTATACTTGCGATCAAGATATCCTAGGACTTTTAATAAATACGAGATTAAAATACCAATTCTAATCATTGATGAAAATACATGTTTGTGAATGATACTATCCCTTGACCAATATCTTCTCCTTATTGATTTCTCAAACTATTTACTTTGCTTTCAACTACTTTTATTTCTTAAACAACAAACATACCTTGGGTTATTTTAGAAACTGAAATTTACATAACAACAAACGCCTCTCTGTGGATACGAACTCTTCCTTACCTTGTGCTTCATTTAAATTTAGTGCGTAAGAAAGTGAAATTATATTTGACGGATTGACAACCGGTCAAATTTTGGCGCCGCTGCCGGGGAGGCATACGGCTTGTTATTAAGTTTTTAGTTTCTTTTTACAATTTCTGCTTTTATCTTTGCTTTTCGTTTCTTGTCTTGTTTCTCACTTGTTTGCGAGAATTGTTTGCAGGTGCATAATCTCTGGCTTCTAAGGATTGGAATTATCCAAGGTGCGGGATAGCTACTAGACGCGGCACAATACTCCAACCAAGTAAAGGCACAACGGACGAGCACGAGGAGGAAGTAGGAGAAGAGATTTTCCAACGAGAAGGAGACGAAACAATGGGTGATGCAAATCGTTCACTCAAGGACTTAGCTTCTCATAGGCTTGATACACAACAGGGGTGTATTCAAACGAACTCTACTTTTGAGATAAAGCCGGGGTTGCTTAGAGAATTACCTAAATTCCATGGCATGGTGAATGAAGATCCTAACAAACATCTTTTGGACTTCCACACCATTGTCACGGCTATGCTTCCAGCAAATGTTGAGGCGGATGGTGCAATGTTGAAGGTTTTCCGTTTCTCTTTAATGGATAGTGCTAAGGATTGGTTGTACTATTTACCTCCCGGAAGTGTCACAACATGGAATGGGTTGAAGAAACTCTTTTTGGAGAGATATTTTCCTGCATCAAAGGCTACTCAAATTCGCAAAGAAATTTGTGGGATGAAGCAAAACGTGGGAGAATCCTTATATGAATGTTGGGAACGGTACAAGAGATTGGTTGCAAGCTGCCCTCACCACCAATTTAGTGACGCTATGATAATCCAATACTTCTATGAAGGACTCCAATCAAGTGATAGGAATCTTATTGACGCTGCGGGTGGTGGTGCACTAGTTAGCAAGACGGTGGCACAAGCTAGAGAGTTGATTGAAAACATGGCAGCGAACTCACAACAATTTCTGAGTCGTGGTTCGGATGTGATTCTAAGAAGGGTGAGTGAAGTGAGCGAGGTGGAGGACCTTCGTCAACAAATGGGTAACATGAACGCAATGCTTCAACAAGTTGCAGCGGCGGTTGTACCAACTTCTTCTCAATCTTATGAAGACGAGCAAGCTAATGCGATCTTTCCTAATCAACCAAGACGGTATGATCCCTACTCCAACACTTACAATCCGGGATGGAGAGATCACCCCAATTTTAGCTATGCCAACAAACAAGGAGCGGTTCAACAACCTACTTTCAACTCTTCAAGTGGATTTCAACCTCAACAACAACAATTCCAGCCGAGACAACAATTTCAGCAACCTCAAGCACAACAATCACAAAATCAAGGTGCTGATATTGATGCAAAGCTTCAAACTTTTATGCAAGGTATTTCTACCATGTTCAAGGAAAGTCAACAAGAGACTAAGAGTGCTATTAAGGAGTTGCAAACACAAATGGGCTCCATGGCGGTTGATATCAACAATTTGAAGGCACAAAATAGTGGGAGACTTCCTTCTCAACCTATTAACCCAAAAGAGGGTGTCAATGCCATTACGTTGAGAAGCGGTACACAACTTGTGCAACCCGAAGTTGCTGATTCGGGCAAGGTGGAGACACCAAAGGAACCTGTTTTGGAGGAGAAAACCGAGGATTCTCCCCAAACTTCTGAGGTACCTATTTCTAACTCTAAAACTCCGGTTTCTACTTATGTTCCTCCTTACCTTTTCCTCGCAGATTTGCAAGTTCTAAGAAGGCGGAACTAGAAAAGGAGATTTTAGACGTTCTCAAAAAGATTCATGTGAATATACCACTCATTGATGCTATCAAGCAAGTTCCAAAGTATGCAAAGGTGTTAAAGGACTTGTGTACCAACAAACAAAGGCTCAAAGGTAATGAAGTGCTTAGTGTGGGGGAGAATGCTTCGGCAATCTTACAACACAAACTCCCACTTAAGTGCAAGGATCCGGGTAGTTTCGACATTCCCGTCAAAATTGGTAACACAACTTTTAACAAAGCTATGTTGGACTTAGGTGCTTCCGTTAATGTTATGCCTGCGTCAATGTATAATTCACTTGATCTTGGTCCTCTTAAAAAGGCTGAAATTGTATTGCAATTAGCCGATCGCTCTAATGTCTACCCAATGGGTATTGTTGAGGATGTTCTTGTGCAGGTTAATCAACTTGTATTTCCTGCGGACTTTTGTGTGTTAGAGATGGATGAAGGTGCTCCGGACTCGTCTCTTCCATTGCTTCTTGGGCGTCCTTTCATGAAAACGGCGAAAACCATAATTGATGTGGATAAGGGAACGCTAACTATGGAGTTTGATGGAGAAACAATACGTTTCAACATTTTCGAGACGATGAGATATCCTAGCGATGTCCACTCTTGTTTCTCCATTGATGTGATGGATACATTGGCACAACAAATGTTTGAATTAAACGGTGATGATGCTTTGGAAACCGTGTTAACTACATCCATAGATAATGGTGTAGAGTGTGGTAATGAAGTCAAGGAAGCTCTTGGTGATCTTAATTCACTACAAGGATGCCCGAAAACTCATAATATCTCTTTTATTTCTTTACCATGCAGTGATGAAAAGCTTGTACCTTCAATTGTTAAATCTCCAAAGTTAGAATTGAAACCTCTTCCCGACCACCTTAAGTACTTGTACTTGGGTGATAATGAAGAGTTACCGGTGATTGTTTCTAATGAGCTTAATGATTTACAGGAGCAAAAACTTCTAAGGGTGCTAAGGAAGTACAAGACGGCCATAGGATGGACAATTGCCGATATCAAGGGTATAAGCCCTGCCGTTTGTATGCACAAAATTCGTTTGGAGGATGATGCAAAGCCTACTAGGGACGCGCAACGTCGATTGAATCCTCCAATGATGGAAGTTGTGAAAAAGGAGATACTCAAGCTTTTGGAAGTGGGTGTTATCTACCCCATATCCGATAGCAAGTGGGTAAGCCCGGTACAAGTGGTACCAAAGAAATCGGGAGTAACGGTGGTGGAGAATGATAAGAATGAACTTGTCCCAACTCGTGTGCAAACCGGTTGGAGGGTTTGTATTGATTATAGAAAATTGAATGCCACCACTAGAAAAGATCACTTTCCTTTACCTTTTATTGATCAAATGCTTGAACGTTTAGCTGGACACTCATACTATTGCTTTCTTGATGGCTATTCAGGTTATAATCAGTTGTGATAGCATTAGGAGGACCAAGAGAAAACCACTTTCACTTGTCCTTTCGGTACTTTTGCTTATAGAAGGATGCCTTTTGGCCTATGCAATGCTCCGGCTACTTTTCAAAGGTGTATGGTAAGTATCTTTTCGGAATATGTTGAAAACATAATCGAAGTGTTCATGGATGACTTTAGTGTCTTTGGTGATTCTTTTGACCTTTGCTTGAACAATTTGTCTCTAATCCTTGAACGATGTGTTGAAACAAATCTTGTGCTAAATTGGGAGAAGTGCCATTTCATGGTAACTCATGGCATAGTTTTAGGCCATATAATATCTTCTAAAGGTTTGGAAGTCGATAAATCTAAGATAGACCTTATTCGTGCTCTAACCCCTCCCACTACGGTGAGGGAGATACGTTCTTTTCTTGGTCATGCAGGTTTCTATCGTAGGTTCATCAAGGACTTTTCCAAAATAGCGTCACCACTATGTAACTTATTGCAAAAAGATGTGGTTTTTGACTTTGATGAGAAATGTATGGCGGCATTCAATCGTTTGAAAGAACTTTTGATTTCAGCCCCTATCATTAAACCACCGGATTGGAGTAAGCCGTTTGAACTCATGTGTGATGCTAGTGATTATGCGGTTGGTGCGGTGCTTGGGCAACGTGTGGGGAAACTTCCTCATGCTATTTATTATGCTTCTAGAACGTTAAATGAGGCTCAACAAAACTACACAACCACTGAAAAGGAGTTATTAGCCATTGTTTTTGCTTTAGAAAAGTTTCGCTCTTATCTAATTGGTACAAAAGTTGTTGTTTTTCCGATCATGCAGCGCTTAAGTACTTGCTTACAAAGAAAGAGGCGAAACCGAGGCTCATACGGTGGATTTTACTCTTGCAAGAGTTTGATATTGAAATCAAAGACAAGAAAGGGATTGAGAACACCGTTGCGGATCATTTGAGCCGACTTGCTGTGGACAAGGAGACTATCCCGTTGCGTGAAAGTTTCCCGGATGAGCAACTTTTCTCAATTGCCCTTGGAGAACCATGGTATGCCGATATTGTTAATTACTTAGTTTCTAAACAAATCCCAAAGAACTTGTCTCGTCTCTGAGAGGGACAAACTTAAGAGGTTAGGGAACCAATACATATGGGATGATCCATACTTATGGAAACATGGTAGTGACCAAGTAATACGAAGGTGCGTGCCCGAATCTGAATTTAACTCTATCTTGTCTTTTTGTCACTCTTATGCTTGCGGAGGACATTTTGGGAGTAAGAGGACAGCGCACAAGGTACTTGAAAGTGGTTTTTATTGGCCAACTTTGTTTAAGGATGCACATATATTTTGTACAACATGTGATAGGTGTCAAAGAACCGGCAATCTAGGTGTCCGAAATCAAATGCCACAAACTTTTATTCAATTTATTGAAGTTTTTGATGTATGGGGTATTGATTTTATGGGGCCTTTTGTCAACTCCCATGGGAATTTTTATATCTTACTTGCGGTTGATTATGTCTCGAAATGGGTGGAAGCTAAAGCCACCCCAACTAATGATTCTAAAGTTGTTTCAGATTTCGTGCAAGCTAATATTTTTGCGAGGTTTGGAATTCCAAGGGCGATAATTAGCGATGGGGGTTCTCACTTCAAAAACAGGTTCTTGCAAAGCTTGTTAAGGAAGTACAATGTGTCGCATAAGATTGCAACACCTTATCATCCCCAAACCAATGGCCAAGCCGAGGTGTCTAACCGAGAGGTGAAATCAATTCTAGAAAAGACGGTGAACCCGACAAGGAAGGATTGGAGCATGCGACTTAATGATGCTTTGTGGGCGTATAGAACCGCATATAAAACACCTATTGGAATGTCTCCTTTTAGGCTTGTGTATGGTAAACCTTGTCACTTACCCGTGGAAATTGAGCATAAGGCGTTTTGGGCTATTAAACAATGCAACATGGAGATGGATGAGAGCTGGAAAGCAAAGGAAGTTACAACTCCAAGAGCTAGAGGAGCTCCGCAATGATGCATTTGAAAGTTCACGGATTTACAAAGAAAAGACGAAAGCATTCCATGATAACATGATTTCTAGGAAACAATTTTGCATCGGGCAGAAAGTGCTTTTGTTTAATTCTCGCTTGCATTTATTTCCGGGTAAACTAAGGTCACGATGGATCGGACCTTTTATTGTTACTAATGTGTTTTCTCATGGTGCAGTGGAAATTCGTAGTATAGCTACAGGGAAAGAACTTAAAGTTAATGGGCACCGGTTGAAACCATATTATGAGAACTTCACTTCCGAAGTGGTGGAAGGAGTTAACTTTGTGGATGTGCTCCCTCTGGAGGAGTCATAGAAAGCAAGGAGATAGTCGGGCTGACGACTTTAAACCAAGCGCTAATTGGGAGGCAACCCAAACGATGAGTATTTCTTATCTTGTATTTATTTCTTTTCTTGTTTTTCGCTTTGTTTTTGCTGATTTCTTGCTAGGATTTCCCACCTTAACTTACTTTGGATGAGTCAATTTACATTGAGGACAATGTAAGGTTTAAGTGTGGGGGAGCATTTATATGTTTTAGTTTGTTTTTTTATAAAAAAAAAAAAAAAAAAAAAAAATCAGAAAAAATAGAAAAAACAGAAAAATATGTGCTTTTTGAACTCCGAAATCTAGAACTTGTGCCTTTAGGATGACACAATTAGTGGATGAAACCATTTTGAATGCAGGAGTTGAGGAACCAATTAACTAAACGGGACGAACATAGCTCAGAAATCACAAATTATATGATAGTTGTTACCATATCTCGGAATATCACCATATCACATTCTATTTTTATTTTTCCATATTTATCTATTGTTCTCTAAGTGCTTTGGTGGGTCACTAAAAATCGACGTGTTATTACTGCTAGGATGAAATAGAGTGGTTGAGTTACTAGAAAAAAAAAAAAAAAAAAAAAAAAAAAAAAAAAAAAAAAAAATATATGAAAAAAAAAAAAAAAAAAGACCGACCAATTAGACCAAAACGGAATAAAAAAGACACTTGGGAATAGCAGTATGTGTGAAACGTAGTCCCTGTCTCCGTCGCCTAAACAAGCGTGGAATGCAGGATCCAAGGCAACTATCATGTACTTGCTGACAAGAAGCATGCGCTTGGATCCAAAAGATCTAATCATGCCGTCTAAAAAAAAAAAAAAACAAAAAAAGAAATTGGATCCAATCAAATCCAATCTTAAAAAAAAATATTATTGTGTTGAATAAAGTCACTTTTGGTTCCCTTGTATATGCCAATTGATTTGATGTAGCATTCAAGCACTAAGTAGCTCAATCCAATAGGATTAGGTTCATCTTAGCGGTGACCTTGAGACAGAGATATGGGAAACATCGAACACTTGTGAATATTCGCCAACATCTACATCTTTATCCATCTTCTTAATCTTTTCATTGTGATTGTGGTTTGTTAGTTTCCGAGTATTGTGGCTTGTTCAACTATCTAATTAGAGTTTATTTACTAATAATTGAATTGAATTTGCAAGGTACCTCCTCCTGTAGTCAATTTGGATTCATTCATTGATTTGTCACGAATAGACGGAGTTTGAAATATAGGTTTTGTAGGTATATCTCTAGTAAACCTTCACGAGACTATAACTCGTCCACTAGGGACACCTAGGGGTTTAAAGGCTTGTTATTTATGCTAAAAGTGACCGTAGCCTCGACGACACGGAGTTGTTGTATTTTTTTATTGTTTTGTTTGATTTGCTCGAGGACTAGCAAAGTCTAAGTGTGGGGGAATCTGATAGGTGTAGAATACACCGTATTTACTATATAGAGTTTATGCTTTCTTTGCTATTTTTCGTGTGAATTATGTATCTTATGGGTGCTTTTGAGTTATTAGGTGCTTTGGAGTCGCACGGAGGAAAAGAAGAAGAAATTATCCAAATTGGGCCAAAGGGCGAAATTGTCATCTCACGGGCGAGCTATAGGTGGAGCAGGTGAAACGCGGCAAGGGAGCGGAAGAGAATTAGAATGTCGGTTACAACCGGAACCGACAAGCCAAAGCAATTGGAGGTGGCCCTTAACAATGAGTGGGTGCCTAGAGTCATATTGGGTAACCCCTTATCCATCTCATTCGAGTGGGAATAGCCACCTCCTTTCCTACACCCTAGATCGAAACTTTCAACTTCAATTTCTTTTCAATCATTATCTTTCCGAAATCAATGGAGAGAAGAGAGAAAAGAGTTGCCTTGAGATCGTTCAAACATGGAGAGATCGAGAGGGTGGTGTGCTAACTCTTGGGCTGCTTTGCTTCCATGGCGAGAGATCGAAATGCGAGAAGATGAGTTTGGTTGAAGAACAAAAGTAACGAATCTTTTGTTGGTTGGTTTCGAGAGCGAGAAATTCGTGGAGGTTCAATGGAAGGGTGAGACGATGAGTGATCTGTAGATGCTGTACTGTTCTTGGAGATGAACGAGATGGATTTAGGGTTGAAAATCGAAGGTGCGGCTGAGTGCAGGGTCGTTGTTGAGTTGAGAGAGGATTCATGAGAGAAATACGGGGAGGATTTGAGAAGATGATTGAGCGATTGATGCTCGAGTCGAAGAGGGTTTCGATTCCGAATTACTATGGTTGATAAATTTGGTTCAATTGAAGTTAGGGTTGGAGAAGACCCTGTGATGAGGCTGAAATGGAGAAAATGAGATTTTAATTGAGTAGGAAAGGGTATGAAGATTGCTGCCAAGGCAAGGTGATGTGGAGAGGAATGGAATGGATTTGAGCTTTGCTGCTTAGATTCAAGGTTTTGGTTAGTAAATCGAGTTCGTGAAGAAATTGAAAACATGGGTTTCTTTGTTGTAGTTCAAATCACGGTGAAGAAATCAAATGGCTTGAAGCTCGAGTCATGTTGTTGAGCTTGTAATAAGGAGGTGAATGTGCCTTTGGTGATGACCATTCTTGCAAGAAATGATGGTGTAGTCTTGTGAGCCGGGGGACTATAGATGGCAAGTTGGGCGAGAGATGGTGGATTGTGATTGAGAAGCGAGTATCATAGACTCGGGGCTTGTGATGTTGAGAATTGGAGCACCTTTGTGGAGAGTGTGCAAGTGGCTCTGTTGGTGGTGATGATGTTGGCCAGAGGTGATGGAGCTGAAGTTCATGGCTCAATTGAGAAAATGGTTATGAAGTGGTTCTGCATATGGAAGGCCTGGTGAAAGCTGGAGCTGTAAGTTGCTGCAGTTTTGGTACTTTTTGTGGCTGTGCTCAGTGGATTCGAAGGAGTTGTTTCTTTAGTCTTTGTTGAATAGGAGCTTCAGAAGAACTGGCAGATGATGGTTGTTGCTGCAGGGAAGGTATCTAAAGCTACAGACCAGGTTGAGAGGCAATGCAATTGCAGAGATTGGGTTGAAGCCAAATGGAAGGCTGTATTGCAGTGTAGCCATTATGGCTGGAAGTGAACTGGTAATGCACAGGGATGGTGTTCTTGAACAAGGTGAGGGCTCAAGCTGTTGCAGGTTTTAGCCATGGTCACAATGGCTGTGTAGTGTCAGGTGTAATGGGTCACTTGAGGTGTTGGTTGGCCGAGATAGCGGTGTGGCTCAATTGGCCTTGTTGTGGCGGCGACTTGGTTTTAATCGAGCCGGGAAATGGGAAATAAGGAGCAAGTGATGAATCGGATGCAATTGGCTTTGATGGCACGATGGTGGTGTTGCTTGTTTTTGGTGAATTCTGAGGGTAAGTGAAGACTTGAATGTCTTTGAGATAGATGATGAGAAGGCAAGAAATGATGCAGAGAAAAGCTGAATGATGCAGTTCAGATGGCTTGAGTTGTGAGCCTGCTTTGGTGTTGAAGCTACAAGAGATGCAGGATTAAGAAGATTGGTGGTCTTGCTGTGGTATTGCAGGTGCTGGCCTGGGGGTAAGGTGCAAAATGATGGCTTGAATGAATATGGAAAATGGCAGGTCTGTATGTGCAGTGGAAGTTGCAGCTATGGCATGATCAGTCATCATGGCGCATCACAAAATTCAGGCTGTGCAAAACTGTGGCCTGACAAGTCATTGATTAGCCACTAACACATCTCGACTCATGAACTGACTCGGCCGACCGAGTTCAACCGATCCAACCGGTTTGACCCGATCCAACTCACCTGGTTTGACCCGATCCGTCGACTCGTTGACCGGTGGCCGGGGCGGACTTTGCCGGTCACCGGGGCTGATTTCCGGCGACTTTCCGGCCGATTTCCGGCCACAATCCCAGACTTCCGGCGACCGATTTTGGGGCGTATTTTCTACACGGGTTTCTCATCCTTGTGGGCTTGGTGGACTCTCACCTAATGGACTTTGAAGACTAAACCTAATTTTGGAAGGAGAGAAAGGCTATAAAAGGGAGGTTTTCTACAACACATAAGATATCTTTTTGCTTGGAATTTTTGGGGAGCCACTTTTGTTTACACTTCTAGGGTTTGGTTTTGTTCTTCTTCTTCTTTGTTTATTATTGAATATTGATGATGATGAACTCCATAGCTATGAGTAGCTAAACACCTTATTGGTTATGGGATAAAAGTTGATTTCTCAACATGTTTTTGATTCAATGAATTAGTTTTGTCTCAGTAATTATTGTTTGTGATTCACAATTAATAGTGTTATAAGATTTGAAAACTTGTTAGGTTGAGTCCGGAATCAATCCGATTTGTGTTCATCTCTAGAGCTATATTAGGGTTTTCAATACGAAAAAGTTGTTTATCCCTGATTCTAAGTAGCATAATTGTGGTTAGTGCTTGTAGTGATACATCCTACTAGTCACAAGTGAGTCATAACTTTTGTTAAAACGTCTAGTGCTTTTACACATTCGTTTGCATTGATGAGTCTTATTCCATAAAACTTAATGCTCTTAGGGAGTTAAACTTAATTGTGCTTTTACACTTTAGGTTGCTTTCGACGAAGAATTCACATATGCATCTTTTAATGTGGTTGTGATGAAAACAGGGAATTAACGGGTTATACTTGCGATCAAGATATCCTAGGACTTTTAATAAATACGAGATTAAAATACCAATTCTAATCATTGATGAAAATACATGTTTGTGAATGATACTATCCCGTGACCAATATCTTCTCCTTATTGATTTCTCAAACTATTTACTTTGCTTTCAACTACTTTTATTTCTTAAACAACAAACATACCTTGGGTTATTTTAGAAACTGAAATTTACATAACAACAAACGCCTCTCTGTGGATACGAACTCTTCCTTACCTTGTGCTTCATTTAAATTTAGTGCGTAAGAAAGTGAAATTATATTTGACGGATTGACAACCGGTCATATTTTCCAAGATTGATCTTCGTTCTGGGTATTACCAAATCCGAGTTTATGCACCTGATATCCACAAAACTTCTTTTCGCACTCACCAAGGCCATTACGAGTTCAGAGTTATGCCATTTGGGCTTACTAACGCCCCTGCAACCTTTCAAGCCCTCATGAATGAGGTGTTTCAGCCATATCTTCGCAAGTTCGTGTTGGTATTCTTTGATGACATCTTAGTTTACAGTCCATCCATGGAAGCACATTTAGAGCATCTACAGCTGACATTGTCCTTGTTGAGGAAGCACTCTCTCTCTGCCAAGCTGTCAAAATGTGCATTTGCTCAACCATAGTTGGAATATCTTGGGCATATTATTACTGCTAATGGTGTAGCTGTTGACCCTGAAAAAGTTGCAGCAATGGTGAACTGGCCACAACCTTATACACTGAAACAACTTAGAGGATTATTGGGGCTTACAGGGTACTACTGAAAAATCATTAAAGGGTATGGCAACATTTGTAAGTCACTCACTGATATGCTTAAGAAAGACTCTTTCTCTTGGACTGATGCTGCAACTCAAGCTTTTTCTTCTATCAAGCTAGCCATGACTACAACACCAGTGTTGGCCCTACCTGATTTCTCACAGCCATTTACCTTAGAAACTGATGCATGTTCAAGGGGGGTTGGAGCTATCCTGATGCAACATAATAAACCCATTGCCTTCCTCAGCAAACCATTGGGACCCAAGGCATTAGCTCTATCCACTTATGAGAAGGAATTTTTGGCAATTGTCATGGTTGTGCAAAAGTGGAAACACTATCTGAGCAGTCAACAATTTATCATCCATACAGATCAACAATGTTTAAAGTATTTAATGGACCAGAAATTGTCTACTTCATTACAACAAAAATGGCTTGTTAAACTGATGGGTTTTAACTATGTCATTAAGTACAAAAAGGAACTGGATAACAAAGCTGCTGATGCATTGTCCAGACTGCCTAATTCTTCTTGCTCATCATTATCTTTATCTCAACCTCATTGGGTGCAAGACATTCTCTCTAGCTATGAGTCAGATTCTATGGCCCAACAACTCATTACACAACTCACTGTGCATCCAACTCAGGGGAATTATTCTTATCATCAGAGCATAATAAGGTTCACAGGGAGACTCTATGTTGGCTTAGGTACCACACTCAGATCTTCTATATTACATTCCTTGCATGCTTCTGTAATAGGGGGGCATTCTGGCATTACTGGTACTTATCACAGGGCTAGAACCTCCTTCTTTTGGCCAAAAATGGAGGCTGACATTATTGCACTAGTAACCAGTTGTGATGTGTGCCAATGTAATAAAGGGGAAAACACACTACCAGGTGGTATCCTCCAACCACTTCCAATACCTGACACTGCTTGGCAGCATATATCCTTGGATTTCATAGAAGGACTTCCCATGTATTTTAAGAAGAATGTCCTCTTAGTGGTTGTGGATAGACTGACCAAGTATAGCCACTTCATTCCTCTTGGACACCCATTCACTGCCATCACAGTTGCTAAGGAGTTTTTTTTCTCATGTGTTTAAACTTCATGGACTCCCCAGTTCAATTGTCAGTGACAGGGACAAAATATTCATTAGCCAATTATGTCAGGCATTATTCAAAACCTTGAGCACCACCTTAAACCTCAGTTCTGCCTACCACCCTCAAACTGATGGGAAAACTGAAAGAACAAATGCCTATGTTGAACAATACTTGAGATGTATGATAGGCTCTCATCCTAAACAGTGGGTCCAGTGGTTAGCATTGGCTGAATGGTGGTTTAACACCAATTACCACTCTAGCCTTAAGATGTCACCCTTTCAGGCATTGTATGGCTATGCTCCACCTCACCTGGTTTTTCCAATTCCTTACTCTACTTCTGTTGCCACTGTGGAGAATTACTTGCATGAAAGAGACCTTATGCTGCAGTTGTTGAAGGAAGAACTCTCCAAATCCCAAAGCAGAATGAAGTTTTTTGCAGATAAAAAGAGGTCTGACAGAAACTTTGAGGTGGGTGACTTAGTTTTCTTAAAGCTGCATCCTTACAGACAAACTTCAGTAACTGTGAGAAGGAACCTCAAGTTATCTACCAAGTACTTTGGTCCCTTTAAAGCCATACAAAGAATTGGAGCTGTTGTTTATAAACTCAAACTTCCTGTGGGATCAAAGATACACCCAGTCTTCCATGTATCACAGCTGAAGAAGAAAATTGGGTTACAGGCTGTTCTATCTCTTCAACTTCCATTAGTGGACCATGCTGACAAATTTGTAATTGAACCTGTTGGAGTCCTGGACACCAGGACTTCTGTCAGAGGTACTTCTCATATTCCACAAGTCTTAGTGCAATGGAAAAATTCAGATGCCACTGATGCAACTTTGGAAGATGTTGCTCACATTCAAGCTCAATTTCTAGACTTTATCCTTGAGGACAAGGATCTCTAAATGGGAGGGGCAATGTCATGTTCCACCAGATTCACCTAGCACCCTTATCTCCCTTGCTTGTA
Organism: Papaver armeniacum; assembly: GCA_023531295.1. Classification (NCBI taxonomy): domain Eukaryota; kingdom Viridiplantae; phylum Streptophyta; class Magnoliopsida; order Ranunculales; family Papaveraceae; genus Papaver; species Papaver armeniacum. The sequence goes on from JAJJWW010004917.1 coordinate 144,413, forward strand.
ATAACTTGTATGGGGTGTAACTAGGCTTAGCTAGGGTGTATTTATCTTGCTTTTCCTCGAGTTCTGTACTAGCTTGATGCCTTGTTAGCCGTAAGATTTGTTAGCTAAGATTGGTCATTTAAGAACCAATCATTCCTTCCTGAGAAACTCATATAATGAAAACCTAATTAACTTCAATTGAAGTTCAGGCTTTGTTTATCAGAGAGAATGTAGCTTGCTACCATTTTTATCCAAATTTCATCTTGTAGTTGTACTAGATACACTACACCCTGTTGCTAAGTTCAAGTTTGGGTAGCTTGCGTTGTGCTAACACGAGCTATATCAGGCAGTCTTATCCTGGACACATCTTCGCTGTGAGGGTTTTAGCATTACTCATCTCGAGTATACCTACGAAATAATGTGTTAAGTACAACTTGTTGAACCTGTGATTCTGCCCTCGTCAGGTTGTTTGTGATAAAGCTATTTTTCGTCCAGTCCTTTACATCTAACGAGTATCTTCTTATTGCAAGATTCCAACACTAACTAGTTAATAATTTTTTTTATATTCACATTAATTAGTATTTAATTTCAACCTTTCTAAGACTATATACATTCTACTGGCTTTGATTGCTCTTTTCTCTGCTTAATTGAATTTTCTCAACCATCCATTTCATTATTTTGCTTTTCTTAATTATAATTCTTCGTTATTATCATGGCGATCCAAGTGTTAGTTGTTAGCGGTGTTGGGTTCTGTCGTTACCCAACAGATTGGTATGGATTGGGGTGTCAAAGACAAGCTCGAAAAACTTAAAGGCACACTGGAAATGATTGAGGCTGTAACTTATGATGCGGAGAAGAAACAAGAGAATGACAAGGTTGTGAGACTTTGGTTAAAAAGGCTCAGGGACATCGTCTATGATGCTGATGATGTTCTGGACGAGTTCTCCTACATAGCCTTGAGGAGATATGAATTGGGTGGCAAGAGGAATAAGGTATGGGAATTTGTTTCATCTTCCAACCCAGTTTTATTTCGTTTTATGATGGCTAATAAAATCAACAATATCAATAAAAATCTAGTTGATATTACGAAGGATAAGGTTATGCTTCAGTTAGTACCCATTAGTATCTCTAGCGGTTCTCATCGTCAAGTACCTGAGCTACGAAATGCATTCTTTCTAGATGGCTCAAACGTCTTAGGGAGAGATGAAGATAAATCATCCATAATAAAATGGTTGATTGCAGGCGACACATTGTTAATATGATCGACATCATCATTTGTAGATTATAGTCAACAAAACAAAGTTTCCGTCCTATCCATAGTAGGTATGGGGGGACTGGGAAATAGCACACTAGCTAACTTGGTCTACCAAGATGACTTGGTAACGCGAAACTTTGAAACAAAAAGCATGGGTTTGTGTTTCAGATGATTTTGATATCTGTAGGGGCACACGTAAATATCATGCGAAGCAACCGAATTACTAAGGAGCGAAGAGGAGCCGCACGTAGCATATCTCAAATGACGGAATCAGTGATGTCACAAAGTCGTCAGTAAAGTGTGAGAGTTGTGCGAAGACTAAGAGCACGCGCGAGAAAACACAATGTACACGTGCGAATTTCTCGCACGTAAGATCCGAAAATAAGGGCTTTGTTAGCTGTCCTCCACTATGTAAAATCCCTATATATAGGACCAGCCACCTTTGAGGTGGGAGAGAGATCTTTTTGAGAGTTGAGATAGAACTTTAGGAGAGAGAAAGTTATTTACTTCCCAAGTTAGGGTTTTATCTTCTTTGTATTGATTTCTAAGCTTAATAAAATCTCTTTAAGTGTTCTTCACAATGGGTTCATAATTTACTATATAGATTGTTTAAGGGGTGTAGTAGTAGGATTTTCTACTACTACATTTTGGCGCTAGAATACAACTCGAAGGGGATTACACCTGCTTGTGAAAGTTTTAAGTCGATTTCCCTTTAAAAAAAAAAAAAAAATTCTTATTATCATTGTTTTTGTGAAAGATTTTGATCACTTCTGCGAAAATTAAGCATTTGGGTTCATTTATTGAAAACACAGTTTTCATTAAGAAAGGAAGTTTTAGTTTACTTACATTTTAGCTGAAGTTTTCGTAAGTTTGCATAAATATTATTTCAAGAACACAAAATGGTGAGACCAACATCTGCAGAAGAAAACACAACACCGGTTAGGAGGAGTCGAAGAATTGCGGGTAGAAGAAGAGGTGAAATCGCAGAGACATCAAGAATGGGAGAGAGGAACAACAGATCTCAGCCGATCAGAACTCAGATCCAGCAAGAACCAAGGGAGGACGATCAAAGAAATTACGATGCAGTAAGTGTGCATACTACAGATTCAGATACCGCCGAGGAAGATGAAGAAAGCACACATGAAGAAGGAGCTGTAGGAGAAATTGAAGACAACATGACCATCGCAGAATTAAGGCAGCGATTGGCAGAAGAAAGAAGAATAAAAGCGGAACTACGTGCGAATTTGATACGACAAAATGATGAACTAAGATAGGATAATCAGAGGTTACAAGAGCAAAGGTCACAGTCAAGATCCAGAACAACACGTGCGAGCTCGAGATCAAGGACAAGCAGGAGTACCACTAGGAGGAGTAGATCTGAGCATGGGGATAATACACAAAGACAATTTTTAGATAATACTTTTCAGGTAAACGAAAACAAGTAGGAGGAGCACGAAGGAGATCGCATATAAAATATGTATATCCAAGTGGATGAGCAAAACCGCACGCACGATGACGAGAAGCGAGAGAATGATGCAGAACAAGCAAGGATGATTCTCCATGGAAGAGAGATACTGAGACAGCAGAATGAGAGAGATAGAGCAGCACAAGAGCATGCGAGAAATGAAAGGGAAAGATGAAGAGAAAGGAGAGAGGATGCAGAGCGAAAACAACTATAAGAATCCATACGACAAAGCAGACATGAAAACAGAGTGGGGCAAGCCCGGTGGAAAAGACCAAGGCAACAACAAGAAGAAGACATATTCCCAAACGCTGAAATTCGAAGAGAAATAGAGGAGTTAATAGAGTTAGTAACTAAAGGGAAATATGGAGGAAGAAGACAGCTAGAGGATGCAATAGAAGAAGCAGCAAGGACACCCTTCGCACGGAGGATACAATCGGTAACAATACCTAGAAAATGCCCACTACCCACGTTTCCTAGCATCTTTGATGGATCTACATGCACGATTCAGCATATAAAGACATACATCTTAGCTTTGTTACAATATGAGGATAATGAGGCAGTCTTGTGTAAATTTTTTCCAGCCAGCCTCGCAGGGGAAGCCTTGAAGTGGTTCGATGGGTTTCCAGTAGGAATAATAAAATCATTTGAGCACTTACAGAGTCTGTTCTTGGGGCAATACATCAGATGTAGTATGATAAGACCAGGAATTGATAAAGCATTCAGTCTGCGAAGGAGAACGAACGAAAGCCTGCGAGATATAACCAACAGATGGAGGACAATGAGTAGTCAAATGGCAGGACGAGTGGATGAAATAAATCTCATCTTGGCTTTCATCAATGCGTTGCTACCAACTGACTTGTTATTTACACATATCTTTAGAATGAAAGACAGAATAACGATGGCTGAGCTACGCGAGTACCAAGAGGAGTATATCGCGCTAGAAGAAAGGCAGAGAGAGATTGAGTCTTACCTGATCGCAGTAACGATCGAAAAGACAGGAAATGCAAGTCTATTACCAAGAATGGCAAATGCCGTTGCAAGTACTTCGCAGGGAAGCAAAGAAAAATTAATCGTAGAAGATCAACAAAGGCATGTTGCAATGAGTAGCAAAGACCAAGAAATGTACGAGCAAGAATACAGAGAGAGGCAATACAGCAACCATGGAGGAAACATCAAAGTGGCAAGATATGATAATCATGGAGACGGATATGGAGGGAATGGGAGGTATTACGATCAGGGTGCGAACTACAGAGTCCATGAAGAGGTCAAGATGCCACCTCTTAACACAACAATGGAGAAAGTTTTGGAAGCTGTTATATTAATGGAGGAGATAACACCACCACCTAATCTTAGACAAGAACCACCACAGGGAATAAGAAGTAAAGAGTTTTGTGCTTATCATCGTTTCCACGGCCACACAACAAATAACTGCAAGAATATTCGAAGAATAATATTAAGACTGATTGGACAAGGAAAGCTTAATCACTTCCTAGCAACGCTTCTACCTCCACCACCACCAGCGCAACAAACAACAGGAGGGAAATCGTCAGGAGTAGATAAAGGCAAAAACACCTTTTTAATAGAAATAAGAGTGAATGCCAAAAATCTACAATGCAATTCAATAATACATTCGTTCAAAAGCATAGAAGATTTCCACGACAATGTGTTGAGTCGTGTATACGCGAGAGATACTGAAGGAAAAGAAATACTGAATTTAGGAAATTAAAGATACCAAAGATCAAGGAATGGCAGAAGCAGCTAACAACATTTAGCGCAGGTGAAGTACCGGGAGGAGGCAAATTTCATGAGAGTCCATTAGTGGTCAAGCTGGAGATAATACCAAAAGAAAAATTGGACAAAGGAGAAGAAGAGGAGGACTTCACATGGGCGATAAATAGGATACTAATTGACTCGGGGAGTTCGGTAGATATTCTATTCTATCATACATATAAGACAATGGGGGGGAAAGGATGAAGATTTGATTCCGTCAACCTACAAAATATACGGCTTCAATGGAACTGCCAACAAGCCAAAAGGAGAGATCACTATGCGAATTCCTCACAAGACAATCTCTACAGAAATAACATTTTGTGTCGTAGATGTTGAATCTCCATATAATGCATTGATCGGAAGGCCTTGGTTACATAGCATCCTGGGTGTAGCTTCGACATATCATCAGTGCATTAAATTCCAATTACCCCAAGGAATTGGAATCATCAGAGGAGATGCAAACGAAGCAAAGACATGTAATAAAATCGATGTGGAGAAAAGCGAAGCGCGTGCGATCAAAAGAAGAAACGTCTGGAAAAAAAGGTGTAGAAGAGAGCAAGAGGTGCGAAAGATTGATGGTTCACTTTATAAAAAAAAAGGAGAAGATGATAAGAGTGGAAAATCCTCACAGGAAGGAGGGAGTAGCAGTGATCTAACTCAAAAGGGAGTTGAGGGAACAAAAGGGCTTAAATATGAGACTCAGTCTAAAAGGGAAAACTTTCAACCAGGAGAGTTAGTCATGAGCGAAGTACCACCTTTCCAAAAACAAGGAAGAATGAAGAAAGGGAAAATAATATGGGCTGGACCATATGTGGTAAAAAAATATGTTGGTGATGGGATGTACCAGCTAATGGAAAGAGATGGAAGAAATATGGAGAAAATGGAGAGTAGACTTTACAACAAGAAGTATCTGAAGCAGAATTATTGTCAAGATATTACATACATGCTAAGTGAGTGAAGGGACAAAAGGGGTAAAGCAGCGAGTATATTATTAAGTACTAGTAGGATATTTATATGTGTACGAATAAAGAAGAAAAAGAAAAATAAGATGTGTACGAGCAACAATTATTAAAAGAAAAATTCTATTTTTTCCACAATGCATATTTTTAATATACAAAAAGAGAGCGAGGCAAAAACAATACCTCAAAGTAAGACCTCAATAGGGGGCAATAAAAATTAAAACCTCTAAATAGGGAGGCTGGGTAACCAATTGTGCCGTGGACCCTAGTTCGCACTTGTCCAAGAGGAAATATAAATAAGCCCTAACACGCGTCATAATTGGAGAGAACCTGGTAATGCATGGCTCAGGCGAAAGCCATACCATCCCTGGGATCTGAGTCATGGAAGGTGGGGGCGAAATAAAAGCCCATCCGGTAGAGACTCCTTAGTCGAAAGGCTAAGGTACTAAGTTCTTTATCATGGAGTGTATAAACTCGATCAGGGCGCCGCGGTACACGGTTGAGCCAAGGGTGCCGGGGGCGTCTGGAGCGTACCTCGCCGCTCTTGGCAAGTCTTGACCATGATACACTCGGTTCTCAAGAAATCCCACTTAGGGAGCAGACTCGAACGAGTCTGCCAAAACAACTGGTTGTTGCATCACTGGATGGGAGGAGCCCAACCTAACCCGGTAGGGGTATGTCTCCTTGAAGGGGCAATCAGGGGGAAGATAAGTACGGCACCCTCCATTAGGGAGCTGAATTGTGTCAAAAGACGTCAATATCATGGGACTATAACTCAAACAAGAGTATAGACCTGTCGTATTAGCGCATAAATATATCCTGCAGAGGAAATAATACGAAAGATGATAAGGCAAGATCAATGGGTCAATACGCGAAAGTGTAAAGACCTCCTGCGATTTCGTCGCACGACCCAAATGAGTACCCTAAGGCAAAAATAAGTCCTATTAACAGGGGAGGCTGATTAAGACCTCTACTTAGGGAGGCTCAATAAGACCTCATGAACAAACCCAATAGACCGCACTAACATTATTTTTGCAGGCATAAAAGCAGAGGTAAAGGGATGATCAAAACATGAAATACAACCATGCAAGGGTAATTACAAAGGTAACTTGAAAAATTAAGGATTTAACAGAGGCAATTACACTGGTTCGAGGCAAGAAGGGGATTATAAACACATTGAGAATATGATATTCGCACTAGAATGCCTCGTGTCAAACGTGATAGCAATTGCATATTCGCACACATGATAAGCTCCTCCACATGTATTATTATATTCTCACACATGACGGGATCATCACATGTATTAGTACAATCGCACACATAATAGACACATGCACATATATTGACATATTCGTATGAATGATGGACTCACGCACATATGTTATTATATCTGGCTCTATAAGTTACCCTGAAACTGACACAAATTATTGGAAAGAAAAGCATCGTTCTTTAATCAATAGCCAGAAGAAGGAGCGATAAGCATAAAAAAGGGGGTGGAATCTATTAAAAGGTGGAAAATATTCAGAGTATATGTACGAAGAAGAAAATATCATACAAAGAGCATGAAAGAAGGAAAAAATTGAACAACTAACCCAACATTATCTCTATCAACTTCAGAGTCTTGATCCTCTTCGTTATCTTCATCAACTTCAGAATCACGATCTTCTTCACCAGAATCCTCATATTCAAAGTCACTATCGGAGATTTCAGAAGTTTCTTCATTGTCCGAAGGAGCCTTAAATTCATAATGCGAGGGAAAGGAAATGTCATGTTCAGTACAGAGATCACCCACTTCTCCCTTTATAGCCTCATCACGTATGCGAATGGCATCCTTGGTCAAATTGGAAATGGTGACTTTGAGCTTTTTCTTGAGAAGGCGGCATTTGGTATCACGAGCTTCATAATTTGCTTCCAGCCTTTGAATTTCAGCATTGGACTTCGTTCGTAGGCTATCAATATCTCGCATATAGTTTTTCTCCTTTTCGAGAAACTCTTTTTCAGCAGCTGCGAGAAGACAAGAAAAAGAGTCAAAATCACACAAATATAATTTAAAATATAGAGCAGGGACAAAATCATCAAACAATGATAATGGAAAACCTTCTTTTTCAGAAATGATGGTTCTAACCAGAGACGCATGGTCAGATTCTAAACTAACACTTGTACCCAACTCCGACCTAGCATTATCAAGGACCTTAGCGGCCCATGCGAACTCAGCATCACTCTCAATCAGAGGACGAGAGAGAAGTTCACTCTCGCGAGCGAGAAGAGTATTCTTCTCCCTAATTGCACGATCCATTTCTATCTGAACCTCATGTTTAGCGTCGTGGAGTTTTTTTCAAAGACTTCGCACCATTCTAAATCACTTGATCTTTCTCAGTTATAAGAGAATTCTTTTTGGCTTCTAAAGTCCTAATTTCTCTTTATCCTCACGGGCACGACGTTGAAAGGTCTTATTAGAAATTAATATTGGTCTATGATCACACATAAGGGCTTCATATTTTTCTCTCAACTCCTTCCAACTAAGATTCCCTAGACCACACATGGGGAAATTGTCCACTGGGGCGTTAAGAAGCTCTAAAAGAGCATCATTATCATCAGGAAGTCTAGCCGCCTCTTTGGTCAAATTATAAAGCTCTGCAAGTATAAGTGGTAGAAGAAATATAAAGATAAAGTGAAGACGATAAGGGGCAAGGGAAAGAAAATAAACACACCTATTAAATGGTTATTTCTCTGACGAAGGGTCTCGGCCTCCTCGGTTTTGCGCGAAATTTCCCCCTTAAGCCTCGCACACTCAACCTCCAAGAAATGATTTTTCCTATGCGAGTCAGAGGAAACTGCATGAGAAGCTCACGCCATCTGCAAAGACGAAAAAAAAGTGGAATTCAAAATAAATAAGGTATAAAGAAAAGACATTGGCTCAAACTCACTTCAGCTTACAAGAGAAAGAAAAGGCATACCATGGAGCCCATAGCATATAGAAACTCAGGAGATATGGCTGAGGCAAATCCTCGTAGAGTTTCATGACTCAAGGTAGGGGCATCGCATATATAGGAAATTATTTGGCAGGTGCGAATTAAGTTGTCATCACCCACGTCGAGAAGGAATCCTTGAAGATATGAGACAGTTGGGTCATTGGAAAAGCAGAAGTAGACCCATCAGGGAATGGCAGCTCATTTCCTTGAGGGCAAGGAACTGAAGGAGTAGGAGAAGAGGTGGTAGAATTAATCTTTCTCTTCTTGTTGGGATTATTTTTCTTGTTAATATTCTTCGAAAGAGCTTTGGAAGCAAGGACTTTTCCCTTGGACTTCGCACGAGTAGAAGCCTCCTCCTCGCCCCCAGAGAAATCTTCAATGTCAGTGTCCTCGATATTTAGTCCGCTCGCCTTCGCACACAGATAAAGATAAGAAACAGAGGCAACAATATTGTTAAAGAAAAGATAAAGGGTATTTCTTACTTCATCAGTGATCGAACGCAACGTATTTAGTGTGCCTTGTTTTCCCTGAGCTTTAAAATCTTTCTTCAACTTGGCAATCTAGAGGTGAGAAAATTAATGAATAAACGAAAGAAAGAAAGTAAATGGTATAAAGCTAATGAATGAGCGAAAACATACCACATCATCTCGCTCAGGCCAATTGAATACCCAAGGGGAACAGACGGAAAAGCCCCTAGGAAGAGGATTTATCGATTTATCAGTACCAGAACCAGTGATGTAAGGACCCTCAAGAATGACAGGATAAACATCCCAGTGATTATCATTAGAGTAACGTGAAGTGCGATTAGACTTATCATTAAAATCAACATCTCGCATAATCTTCTTATCCTCTGCGATACCATCTTTCATGAGAAGACGAACAGCCCAGCGAGATGATTCATTCTTCATAATAGCAATCTTGTAATTTTCAAAGAAACTCTTAACTGTATAATCAGAAGGATCAATTTCTATCTCAGCATGTGCGAGATTCCTGTATTCTTTAGGGTAGAGAGATCCTAATCCAGCCGCACGACAAGCGAACTCCAACATAATTCTGATGGAATCTCCACTCAACTGGAAAGTCGCACTCTTGAAGTCATCATGAGATAAAATTTGGTAAAATAGAGGAATTCGCGAGTTGAAAAGAGGAATGGGGAGACCAGCGAGAAGTTGCCCTACGGAGACGATGATCTTTTGATCATTCCATTGATCAATCACAAACCATTTAGGGTTAATCGTTTGAGTAGGACCTGATGAAGGAGGAGCGGATAATTTAAACCTTTATCTCTGAATTAAACTTCAAATTTCTCAAATTCTTGAACCATTCTCCACACTGGCTTATGCCCCATCGATTGCTCTAACATAAGGGGATTATAAATATCAAGTTGATCAAGATAATCAAAAAGGCGGAGTAGTATGGTGAATGGGAGATTGAAGCGGTTAATAAACATGATAAAAAAGGCGGAGTAGTATGGTGAATGGGAGATTGAAGCGAAGAAGAGTCAAGAATCAAAGTCAAAATAGAAGAATAGTAATAACAGCGGTAAGAAAAGAAAGTTGCAGAGGTTGAAGGAGAAGGAAGAAAGTAAAAAAAATAGAGATGAAAGTGAGAAGGAGTATATAAAGGGTTATGAGAAATTCGCATTTATGAAAGCATTAATGGGTGAGAGGATATGAAGTGACGGTTACAGGACGCGTGTCTAAAGCTAAGACGATAACATCAACACGTGGGGAAATTGGGCCCGAGATCTCGGAATATTGTCAGTCAGAGAATATGGAAAGTTGATAGGGTGCGACAGGCATCATGTAAAGGAGCGAAGGTGACTAAGAAAAAATTTCTCTCATCGCTCTTTCTTCAGAAAAGATCGCTAAGAGAAGAGGAAAAATGTAGGGGTTAAATACCGCACATGTAAATATCATGCGAAGCAACCTAATTACTAAGGAGCGAAGAGGATCCGCACGTAGCATATCTTAAATGACGGAATTAGTGACGTCACAAAGTCGTCAGTAAAGTGTGAGAGTTGTGCAAGGACTAGGAGCACGCGCGAGAAAACACAATGTACACGTGCGAACGTAAGATCCGAAAATAGGGGCTTTGTTAGCTGTCCTCCACTATGTAAAATCCCTATATATAGGTGTTTGTAGGTGAAAATGGTTTCTGCTGATTTCGGTAATTTTGGGTGTACGGGTGAGAAACAATTTAAACCCTAAACAATGTACTGCAAGGGAGTACTTTAGATTCGAGAGATCAATCTGTACAAGTCCGGCCTAAACCAAGAAATGGCCGTTCCAAACTTGCTTCGGTCACAAAGTGAAGGAGAATGGGTTGGTTTTGGGGAGGGAAGCAAGGAAAGTGATGAGACCAGAATAGTTGATTCTGGAAGAGTAGTTGTGTTACTACGACTTATATTAGAAAAGTGGGAAGGCTAACAAATGGTAAGCTAGCAAGTATTTTCTGAGTGTTGTGTATTCCCGAATGAACCCTGTCATTCGGTGGAAATAGGTAAGACCTATTTATACAAGTCGAAGTGAAACGTACTCTGGTCTCATTAAGTAATGGAATAATAGGTAAGTAAATGGGAGGAGGTGGTAACCGTTAACGCATGGAATTGATGTTCCATAAAACCGTTAACGTATGGAATTGATGTTTCATAAAACTGTTAACGCATGGAATTGATGTCCCAAGAGCGTTTCACCATTAACTCCCTGTATTTGCTAACCGCCTCACCCTTATGACACTTCCTTATGAAGGGTGTAGTGTACGCCGCATGCTGTAAACCGCCAAACCAATACCCAAAGAGGATCCCCTAGTTTGTGATATGTGTTGATGTCTCGAATGTTTTTGTGGAAAAAATGTAGCATGTTGTTCTTGCCTAGGAAGTTGTACTTGGGAGACTTGCTAGCTTGGTGACCTTAGACGGTCGAGATTTTGCATCTCAAGAGGAAAGATAGCCGTTGATCGTTGCACGCTTTCGTTTTGGTAGCCGCGTAGGTAAGGCCAGCATGGTGGCGCGGCTATGTTGGCATGTCGTTGGCATGGAATGGTTTGGCGTGGCCAAACTTAGGTTTTCGGGCCAAAGGTTACCATGCGTTGTCTGGTGACCTTGGATGGCTAGGATTTGCTCCTGGGATTGAAAGGGGACCGTTGATTGTCGCTCGCCTTTGTTTTTGGTAGCAGCGTAGGGAAGGCCAGCATGGTGGCGCGGCTAGGTTGGCATGGTTTGGCGTGGCCAAACCTAGGATTTCGGGCCAAAGGTTACCATGCGTTGTATGGTAACCTTGGATGGCTAGGATTTGCTCTTGGGATTGAAGGGAAAGCATTGATTGTTGCACGCCTTCGCTTGGGTAGACGTGTAGGGAAAGCCATCATGGTGGCGCGGCTATGTTGGTTAGGGCCAAGGCAGGGTGTGGTTTGGATTGGTATGGCGGGGCCAAGGGTTTGCCATGGGCACATGGTGCGGCTAGCTTGGCTAGGGCCAACGCAAGGCGTGTTTGGCTTGGCATGTAGGGCCAAGGGTTTGCCATGGGCGCATGGCGTGGCTAGCTTGGCTAGGTGCGGTTTGGCTTGGCATGTGGGGCCAAGGGTTTGCCATGGGCGCATGGCGTGGCTAGCTTGGATAGGTGCGGTTTGGCTTGGCATGTGGGGCCAAGGGTTTGCCATGGGCGCATGGCGTGGCTAGCTTGGCTAGGTGCGGTTTGTCTTGGCATGTGGGGCCAAGGGTTTATAATTTGCGCATGGTGTGGCTAGCTTGGCTATGTGCCGTTTGGCTTGGCATGTGGGGCCAAGGGTTTGCCATGGGCGCATGGTGTGGCTAGCTTGGCTAGGGGCGGTTTGGCTTGGCATATGGGTCCAAGGGTTTACCATGGGCACATGGTGCGGCTAGCTTGGCTAGGGCCAAGGCAAGGCGTGTGGGGCCAAGGGTTTTCCATGGGCGCATGGCGTGGCTAGCTTGGCTGGGTGCGGTTTGGCTTGGCATGTGGGGCCAAGGGTTTGCCATGGGCGCATGGTATGGCTAGCTTGGATAGGTGCGGTTTGGCTTGGCATGTGGGGCCAAGGGTTTGCCGTGGGCGCATGGTGTGGCTAGCTTGGATAGGTGCGGATTGGCTTGGCATGTGGGGCCAAGGGTTTGCCATGGACACATGGTGTGGCTGGCTTGGCTAGGTTCGTGACCAAGCTAGGGTTTTGGGGCAAAAGTCGTTTGGTAACCTCGGACGGCTAGGATTTGCTCCTGGGATTGAAGGGCGACCGTTGATTGTCGCACACCTTCGTTTTGGTAGGCGCGTAGGGAATGCCAGCAAGGTGGCGTGGCTAGGTTGGCATGGGGCCATGGCAAGGTGCGTTTGGCATGGCGCGGTAGGTTTGGCTGGCATGGTTTGCCATTGGCACAGGGGTGCGGCTAGCATGGTTGGCATGCCTTGGCGCGGTAGGTGTGGTCGGCATGGTTTGCCATTGGCACCGGGGTGTGGCTAGCATGGTTGGCATGCCTTGGCGCGGTAGGTGTGGCTGGCATGGTTTGCCATTGGCACTGGGGTGCGGCTAGCATGGTTGGCATGCCTTGGCGCGGTAGGTGTGGCTCGCATGGTTTGCCATTGGCACAGGGGTGCGGCTAGCATGGTTGGCATGCCTTGGCGCGGTAGGTGTGGCTGGCATGGTTTGCCATTGGCACAGGGGTGCATCTAGCATGGTTGGCATGCTTTGGCGCGGTAGGTGTGGCTGGCATGGTTAGCCATTGGCACATGCGGCGTGAGAATTAGGGTTTTGGTCTGTCGAAACCCTAATCAACATTAAAAAAAAGGTACCCTGGTAATTTTCTCGCAGACAAATTAAAGGGTTCAAGAAATGTGCTTGGTTTGGACATTATTACTCAAGTTCTGTGACGTCACTGTCTGACTAGGGTTTTACGATTTTATCCCTAAGCTAAAAACCACTATCAACAATAGGACCAGCTACCTTTGAGGTGGGAGAGAGATCTTTTTGAGTGTTGAGATAGAACTTTAGGAGAGAGAAAGTTATTTACTTCCCAAGTTAGGGTTTTATCTTCTTTGTATTGATTTCTAAACTTAATAAAATCTCTTTAAGTGTTCTTCACAATGGGTTCATAATTTACTATATAGATTTTGTAAGGGGTGTAGTTGTAGGATTTTCTACTACTACAATATCATAAAAAATTTAAAAAAAAATAGTTGAGTCCATTACCCAAAACAAGTGTGAAAATTTGTCCAATGTCTCATTCTTGACTTATAAAGTTCAAGCAAAGTTGAGGAACAAGAAATATCTATTAGTACTTGACGACCTATGGAATGAGGAGGTAGAGGACTGGGATAAACTTAGGAGTCTGCTAGATGTGGGTGCCCATGGGAGTAAAATCTTGGTTACTACACGTATCCAGACCGTTGGACTTATTGTTGGAGGTATTACACCAATGTACTCCTTAGAAGAATTACCTGATAATGTTTGTTGGTCTATCATACATAATAAACTGTTGTCTTTGGGTAACACAATAGTTACTCCAGATTTGACATGTATAGGGATGGAAATAGCTAAAAACTATTGCGGTTCACCGCTTGCTGCAAATGTTCTCGGTAATGTTATGCGCTTGAATAGTACGGTGACGAAATGGGAATCAATTTGAGACCATGTTAGTTTGAAGACCATAGATGCAAAAGCCAAAATCATATCTATACTGAAATTAAGTCATGATAAATTATCTTCGGATTTGAAACATTGTTTTTCTTATTGTTATTTATTCCCAAAGGATTGGGAGATTAAAAGAAAAACTCTAATTCGTTTGTGGATGGCTAAAGGGTTTCTTCATGCATCTCATGGTGGAAATCAAATATCACCAGAAGATGTTGGTAATGATTATTTCCATAGGTTACTGGCTCATTCGTTCTTTCATGATGTGACAAAAGATAAGTTAGGCAACATCAAAACATGTAAGATGCATGATTTAATACACGATCTTGCCCAGAGTGTTAATGGTGTTCACAATATCAAGATTGTGAATTCCAATGATGTGAATTTCGCCGTCTGTATTTAGATGTAGAAGCACAAACAACAAAAACATTTTCAAAAGTCTTGGAAAAAGCAAAAAAACTGAGGTCCATTTTTTCACTTGATAGCGATTATTTGGAAGAACATTTACTATATACCAAGAATCTGCGGGTTCTTTGTTTGCTTCATACGCACTGTTTAAGAATTCAATTACCGATATTTAAGTATAAGCATATGAGGTACCTTGACTTGTCTAACTGTGATTTTGATGGAGGACATAATGTATTCATCCATCAACTTTACAACTTGCAGAAATTAGTGCTTAGTAAGTGTAAGAATGTACAAACGATTCTCGTAGGTATTGGGTCTCTGAAGAACTTAAGGCATAATCTCTCGTATTCAGATGTTGAAAAGCTACCCAATTCGGTAGTTGAGCCTACTAATTTGCAGACATTAGATTTACATGGTTGCAATATATTAGTAGCCTTACCTGTAGATATCGGGTCTTTGAAAGATCTAAGAGAGTTGAAACTCAAAGACTGTGAGACTTTAGGGATTTTACCTACAGGAGTTGGAGCTGTAGTTGCAGGAAATCCTACAACCGCACCCCAATATATTTAGACAAGATTCTAAGTAATCATAATGGAATTCTTTTATTATTTATCAAGATTTATAATTGGTTACATGATATTACAATGACTTTACTTGCTCTCCAAATAAACTTTCTCTCTCCTAATTTCTTGTCTAACACATACTCAAAAGATCCCTCTGTATGTGATAACTTCTTCCCCTTATATAAGATTCTACATTGTGGATGATAGCTAAGAGATCCACTATTTTTGGAATCACTGTGTGTTACATTCGCTCATGTACACTCACTCATTCTCGCACAGTTTATACTTCGCATAGATTGTCACACTATACTCGTGACTTTGCTAACATCATCCAATACGTCATCTCAACTTTACTATGTGCGATAGTCCTCGCTTACATTAGATAATCTTCACTTCGCATATTTATTAACATGTGCGATATTCCACTCCTACATTTTGCCTCTTCTCATTTCGTTTACTTTATAGAGTGAGCGATATGAGAAATTTCCATCCTATAATATCACATAAGCTTGTCTTTTCACATTTTACTTTGCCGACAATTTTCCAGAATTCAAGTTTATCTATTCACACGTGTCAATTTTTCTTCTTTTTACCGGCTCAAACTGATTATAACCGGTCATCTCTTTTATTTGTTTATTGATTCCTTAAAGGAAAATAACCCTTTTCTTTTCTTCTTTTCATCTCCAAAAATTCTTCTTTTCTTCTACTATCTCTTCCCTGTTGCTGCTGTTCTACTGCTTCTGTTGCTACTATTCTATCACTACTGTTTTCATGGATCCCAATTCAAAGTTTGTTGTCTTCTTTCCCAAATTTATCCTTTTATCTTCTGATAATCATAATTATTGATTATAATTGTTATCCTTTTGATTAACCCAATTCCAATACTTTTTCAGGAAAAATTCTTCTGTAAGTGCTCTCAGGATAACCGTTCAAACCCTAAATCTTCTTCAGATGACAAGAACGAAGAATCTCATAAGAGGAAAGCTTCGCACAACAAAGAAGTAAGAAATACCCAAATTTGTACTAAACAATATTGTTGCCTCTATTTCTCATCTACTTTGTTTTCGCAGACTTCCGATTGTGAGATGGGTGGTGGCAGAGGACAAAAAACTAAGAGAGTTCGCAAGCCTTCAGTACTTAAGTCAAATCTTTTTATCCTTGATTTTGATGTCGTAAACGTCACCTCTATAACAACAATTCAACCTTCTAATGCGAATGCTTCTATCACCCTTGAAGTAATTTTTCCTCCTGAAAAAGAAAATGCTGCTGATCAAGGGATAAATGGTATCCCCACTATTGCCTCTGCGAACTTACTGGATGCGAGTCAAACCTCTTCTTCATTCACAAATACTGACTCACAATCAAATGATGCTGACGTGTCTGTCCCTACAAATTTCACTATTCCTTCTCTTCCTACAAATTTGATTGGGATGCTAGGGTTACGAACGATGCTAGGAAGAATTTAGCTGTAAACGTGAGCCTTCAAACTGAACATTCCGCACTGGTTAAAGACATTGTTTCTCATTATGAAGGTCATATGTTTCTCTTTTAATACTTGTATTTTCTTTGAGAATAACATTTTCTTTCATCCTAACTTGCTTATTCATATTTCGCAGAGAAGGAGAAGGATTATCTTCAGAAAATTGAAGAATTAGAAACTCGCTTATCTTCTGAAGAAAAATAGTTATCTGCTCGCAACTCCAAGTATCAGCAATTGAAGAACAATTTCATCATTATGGTTTCAAATAATAGTAATGATGCTAATCGTGCTCGTGAAGCTGCTGTTAAGAAAGTCTGCATTTGAGAATAACATTCCTCTTTCAAAGTATAGATTTCCGGAAGTTCCTGGCAATGAACCTATTCCTGACATTTTGGATAGTGAGGGAGAAGATAAAGAATCTGAAGAAGAAGTAAGCGGCTCTGAGGCTGAGCGAGACGAAGAAAATGAAGATTAATCATTTTCACTTGTCATGTAATCTTGAAAATATGCATCTTTTAAGCATTAATCTTCATTTCTTTAATATAAACTCCCTTTTATTCGCATTCGTATTCAAAATATCATTCCTTCTCGCATGTATATTAAACTATCAAATGGGGCAAGTAACATTCCCTTTACATTCCCATTCTTGCCTCTGTTAGTTGGCGCATCTTGATAGTATAATTAATATTATTTTAAACTGCTCGATGTATTTGGTACGAATGAATACGTAATACCTTTGTTTCTCTATAAATTCCTGCAAAACAAAATTAGTTATTAAATATTTTTCTCATAAGTCTTATTTTGCCTTCCTAATTAAAGGTCTTATTTTTTCCAACATTTCCTTTTATCTTGTGCGACGAAATCGCTGGAAGTCTTTACACTATAATGTATCGATCCATTGATTTCGCCTTATCTTTTTCTTGTAATATTACCTCTTCAGGCTTTTATTGCATTAATATGACAAGTCTTAATACCCCAAGGAGTAAAAATCCTCGTGACATTTACGTCTTTTGACACAATTCAGCTCCCTAATGGAGGGTGCCGTCCTTATCTTCCCCCTGGTTGCCCCTTCAAGGAAGCTTACCTATACCGGGTTAAGGTTGGCTCCTCCCTTCCGGTAATACAACAACCAGTTGATTTCGCAGTCTCTTATCCCTCCACCGATTAGGTTTATGGTTACGAGACCGCACCCTAAGTGGGGTATCTTCGGACCGAGTGCATCATAGTCAGGACTTTTCAAGAATGGAAAGGTAGGCTCCAACGCCCCCCGCACTCTTGACTCAACCGTGTACCTCGGCACCCTAATCGAGTTTCTACACTCCTTAGGAGAGACTTTCTCACCTTGGTCTTTCAATCTAAGATTATGAACTTAGAGTGAAAATTTAAGGCACCTCTCCTGGATGGACTTTTTCGTTTTTTTCTCACCCCAAATCTCCATGACTCAAGTTCCAGGGTCGGTGTAGCTTTCCCTTGAGTCGTGCTTTCTAGGTTTTCTCCGATTATGACGTGCGATAGGTCTTACTTTTTGCCTCTTGCATGTATACGAACTAGGTTGCACGCCACATTCGGATTCCTAGTCTATCTGATTAAAATTTTCATTTCTGGTGCCTTTTATTAAGGTCTTATTATAAAGATGATAATTTTCCTTTTCTTGATACGGTATCACCATATGAAATTAGAATTTGTCATTCCATTTTCAATATTTAAGTTTATACAACTCTAGTACATAAATTTCTTATTAATTTCTTTCTCATGAAGAAAAAACATGTGTATTCTCCATACTACTCATTTGTAAAAAAAAAAAAAAAAGAAAGAAAAGAAGAAATAACAAACTCTCTCACCGACACCGTTCTCTCACAATCTTAGAAAACAACTTCTTCCTCTCAAAATACCTCTCAAACCTTCATCGCCTTCTTCCCAATTAAACAAAGTCTCGTCACTCTGAATGCCTTAATTTCTTCCTTCGAACATCAAAAGGTATAAGCCCTAATTTGCTACTTCTAACGTAGGATTGGTATCTCTCCACAGAGATCTCGCATAACACCTCTCGTTGATTTGGGGGTTTTGTTTTCGAGACTCTTCCGCAGACTTACAAAGAAGTAATTTTTCACCTTCTCTCGGCTCTCTCCCTCTCCCGAAATTTCAATTCCAAGATGGTTTTTGTTTATAATTTGGGTTTTTATGTTTCGATTTCTTTTAGGTTTCTTTGATGGAATTGAAGAAGAGTAAGTTCTAAATCTCTATTTTATCCCTATAGGGTTTTCATTATTCTCGTTATGGTGTGGTTTGTGATCGACCACCGAGGAAATTTGCTTTCCTTAATTGATTTGTTCCAAAGGGCTTTCAATTTTCACAATCATCATGATGAGCTCCAAATTCTTGCTTGACAATTTGTTATAACTTCTTTTCTCGTAGTGTTCTTGAGATTTTTTTTTCGAATTACGGTTTTGTATCTTGTTCCACATCGATTGAGAACATGCCGTAATCGTTATCTTTAAAGCAATGGTTCGAAATTTTCAGAGATTTCCTTTGACTTGATTGTGTTTAGATGAGTCAATTTAAATTTCTTTGGTTTGTGCTAAGTTTGATATTTTCCCGTGTATGCTTGTTATTGTAGCACTAAAATCATATTTGGAATCTCGTATGGAGATTTGTCTGATCCATTAAAATTTAAGAGTGGATGGTTGATCTTTATGAAAAGATTGAGACTAAATTGTTCATTGTATGATATGATTCAAGTTCGTCATTGGCTTTGTCATCCATGTATGAATCTTGTCATTAGTGGTGAGATAAACCTAGTGCCTTGTTTGCCATTCCGGGATATTTGTTTCTAATAAGAATAGTGTTTTATATGGTTAATATCAAGGTTGCACCCTTTATTATTATTTGATTGTGAACTAGCTTTAAATGCAATTTACGGTACTTATATTGGTCATGTGAAATGATACTTACGTAAGTTGATCTTTACAGTCACTCTTCAGTTTGCAACTTTGAAGTTATTCAAGGTTTATTATTTGATCTTAGGGTTGTTATTGTTATCAGATTTGTCTGTGTATATCAAGTAAACATGAGTTAGTTAGGGGAACATGAACCTCAAAAGATCAATGCAGCTTTTCTACTGTAACGGTATTTAGGTTTCTTTCTGCTTGCATGTTATTCAAGGTTTATTATTTGGTCTTAGATTTGATCGTTTTGGGTTGAGGTTTTTATCATATTTGTTTGTGTATATCAAGTTAAGAGGAGTTACTTAGGCATTTCTTTCTATCTGCATGTTTAGCACCAACTGCCATTGTAAACCTTGTCAAGAATGGGAATGTCATATGCTACAAGGCTATGTAGTATCTATTCTAATGGACTTAAATTTTATGAACATTTTACTCATAGGAGATCATATCCTTTAACCTAAAAACATCCGATATATGTAGGTCCAATGAGGGAACCATCACGGGGTTGGATGAGGATGGTTACCGACAACCTATCATGCTGATGAAGTGTTTGTAAATGTAGTACCTACATGCTCCAAGTTGAAACGAAATAGCGAGAGGAAGATTCGTTAGGCGGATGAGGGAACAAGATGGGGAACAACCTTGCATACATGGGCAAGAACTATTGCACCTTGGCAAAGAACCTTGCATACATGGGGAAGTAACTCATCGACCTTGGCAAAAGAACCTTACGGACCTTTGGAGCAGCTCAATAGATCTTGGGAGAAGCCTTAGAGATACGAGGAGAAACTCGTTAGACCTGGGGTGCAGTGTAGAGACGTAAACCCGATTTTATCTCTTCCTTGATCTTTAATTCGAGCTCGCATCGAAATGCTTAAGGTATGCATAAAAATCGATTATCTACCTTATATGGAGTCGTACACGTAGATTATTATATTGATGACATCAAACACCACATAGCTACCGTTGTTCAACATATATGACGTATAGCCCAACAAAGTTATATGAGGAAGCGATCTTTGAGGTGCTTCAATAGTAGCAGAAAGACATTAGCTTCTTGAACATGCCTTATGTTAAATAAGCAGAACCTACATAAAAGTTAGTAAACTAGTATAGTAAATAATATTCTCTCCAAACTTCCCAAATCTATTGTCTTAGTACGGCGTTTAATCTATTGTTTGGCAAAATAGAAAATCCGTGTTCGGAGCCCTCATAGAATTCGAACACTCTCTTAACTAACACGTAAAATTGTCTGTATTTTAGTATGATACTTATCTCGCATGTGTGTATGATATTTCTAGTACAACTCAAGCTTCCATTAGACTTGACAATATTCTGCCATTTCCTGATTTCTTTTGCCATGGTGGTGTTTGTTTTTATTTGCATAAATTCAATGAAAGAAAGTCGCTTGTATGGGATATTTGCTTAGCAGGAACGAGGCAGAGGAATAGACAGCTGGGATGGATTTAGCATGGAGTATGTCTAGTTTGAAGTATAAAGTTTCTACACTTCTTAGTGGCGCTGTTAATGATAAAAGTCGAAAATTGTGTAAATTAATCTATTTTTTTTTCTTCTTATGTAGGTCGCATAACCCTACTTTGTAACATACACTTTTTCTTAATTATATATTTCGATTTCTTTGTTTCAATTCAAGTTTTACTTACGAAATGCTTTTATAAAAATTTGTTTATTGTGTACAAATTTTACATGATTACAATGATCCCTAAAATTTATGGCGGAGCAAGTGTTTTGTTATAAAGACTCATGTGGTGTGGCATAAAAAGTTTTAAGGAAATTTAATTAAAAATAAAACCTTTTTGCCTCGCGTTATGTCCTTTTCACTTTTTATATTTCCTTAAGCTCGCAGATGCTTTTCAAAACATTATTTCGCATAGCTTCTTCAATCTCCTCTGCGCGAGAACCATCGCACCTTTCACTTTTATCTCTAGAACACAACTTCTGCCTCTGCATTCCTCCTCTTTCTGTAGAAGTGATATTTCTGGCTCGCTTAGTACTATTATTCGCAGAAGGTGCTGCTTCAGTATTCTGCTTTTCAGTTTTTCCAACTTTATACACTCCGTCCACCATTAATCTCTCAGCTCTTTGACTGTCTGCAGCATGCTTTTTCCAGTTTCTTCGTTTACCTTCTCTTTCTTCGCACTTATCAATATCGATTTCTTGACAACTTCTACTTTCAACTGTATCTCCTCTTATTATGCCAATACCTTGAGTTAGAGGAAATTTTATGCACTAGTGAAATGTCGAAGCCACGCCCAAGATACTATGCAACCATGGCCTTCCAATTAGAGCGTTATAAGGTGATTCAAAATCCACGACACAGAATACAATTTCCATTGGTAAATTCTGAAGAAGAATCCTCATTGTCACCTCTCCTTTCGGCTTGTTCGCAGTTCCATTGAAGCCATAAATTTTATATGTTGAAGGAATTAATTCATCATCTCTTCCACCCATAATTTTGTATGTAGGATAGAAGAAAATATCCACAGAACTTCCAGGATCTATAAGTACTCTATTTATTGCATAGGTGTTTGCTTCATCTTCTTCATTATCCTCTACTTTCGGTTTCGGATTAATTCCTAATCTCACTACTAATGGACATTCGTGCGATTCCCCTCCTCCTGGTGTTTCTTCCGCACTGAATGAAATAATCTTTTTTTGCCAGTCTTTTAATGGTGATACTTTCGCAAGGTTGAGAATTTCCCTTCCATCAGCATCCCTCGCATACACCCTACTCAAGATATTGTCATGGAAGTCTTCTATGTTTCTGAATGAATATATAATTGAATTACAATTTATTTTTTTTTGCTTTCGCACCTACTTCAATTACATATGTATTCTTTCCTTTCTCCGTTCCATATGCATTTCCTCCCGGTAGTGGTGGTGGTGGTAAATTCTTTGGTTGTTGTGCTAAGAAATGATCCAACTTTCCTTGTTCAATCATTCACAATATGATTTTCCTCACATTTCTGCAATTTTTTGTTGTGTGAACATGAAAGCGATGATATACACAAAATTCTTTACTCCTTCTCCCTGGTGGTGGCTCATCTCCTACATTACGTGGTTCAGGAATTTCTTCCATTAGGATGGCAGCTTCCCATACTTTATCTACTATAGTGTTCAACTTTGGCAAATTTATCTATTCCCATACTATCCTTTGAGTTCCTTGTCTCTTATCATAATATGGTTGCTGACCTCCAGAGCCTTCTGGTGGATTGTCCATTCTCTGAATCTTGTTATTACCTCCGCGATTTTAAAGTTGTTTTTCTCTATATTCCTTTTCAAATTCTTCTTGATCTGCACTACCCATGGCTATTAGCTTTTGTTCCCTCTCTATAATGTTCTTTCCTTGATTCCCCTACGAGGTACTCGCAACAGCATTTGTCATTCTTGGGAGTAAACTTGCATTTCCGCTCTTCGCATTAGGTACCGCCACTGGATAGGACTCTATATCTCTTTGCTTCTCTTCCAGTTCTATGCATTATTCCTCTTGGAATTCGCGAAACTCTGACATTTTTATTGTATCCTTTATTCTGAAGATTTGTGTATGATAGGTGTTTAAAAACACCTCTCTAATTATCGATTGGTTATGCTTTCTTAGCTAGTTTTCTTGCGAAATTGTATTATTAGCTTTCTTTTATATTTTATGAGAATTTTTGAGCTTATTCCCGAAAAGAACAAGAAATCTTCCTATTTGCCAAAAGAGAGGCGGAATTATCATTGCATTGGAAACCACTACAATGGCTTAAATTTTCAAAAAGGAAGAAAAAGCGCCGAAGTAGTATGCGTTAATGCTGTGACGATCCAAATGTGCGGAGCTTGAGGCACTCATGGGCTTAACACCGGCCTGGTCACATGTGCTGGGCTTAAAGACGTGCGTCTAATTTTAGACCACGAATATTTCACACGTGCGGGGTGGAGAAACAGCATATTTCCATTGGAACCCAAAGTCGTGAACAAAGAAGTAGCCTTGTCTCTCTGCCAGTACCTGCCGCTGTTGCTCTAAGATTTGTTGCCGTCAGTTCTTGCCAAGGTTCGATAGGGTGTCTGCCAAGGATTAATGCCAAGTTCAGTGACAAAGAACAAGGAGATGGTTCTGATGTTGGAGTGGAGAATAATGAGGAGTTACAGCTGGAAGGAACGGACAGAGCTTGAATGGAGCTGCTGCCATTATTGGCAGTCGATGATGAAGTGGTGAAAAAAAGAAATGGCCGCCGGTGATTATGAAGATAGGATGGTGAGCGGTGAACTCGAGTTTGCTGCTAATGGAGTTGAACTCGAGAATTCGATGGCAGTAATAGTGATGACGAGATGGAGTTCTTCCATGGTTCGTTGGCTGATGGTGCCGAGGGAAAGATGTAACAAATAGGTTGTTAGTTTATCGAAACTGATAGCCAATAACGAGAAATGGGCTGGACCTTCACCACCTACTTGGGTTCATAGGCTCTTATTAATCTCCCCCACTGACATCGCTGCCAACATACTGCCATTCGAGACTCTTCTCGTCACGAGCTCGTTATCCAAGCTGTATCGCTCCATTTCTAATTCGTACGATTTCCAGCCACCACCATGCATCACACAGAACCACGATCCTTTTTCTATCGACCATCATACTCAAACCACCTACTCCATTCAAGCTCTGTCCGTTCCAACCAGCTGCAACTATGATAGCAATACCCATCACCGATCAGTATTTCCATCACTTATGTAACCATGGCATCAACACATACTATTCTCTGTCTTTCCCGATGACTCTTAAACTCGAAACCCATCCCTTAAATCTTCGCAAACAGACCAGAGAAACACGGCAGACCCAAGAGTGAGCTGCTGTTGTAACCTGGTTGCAAAACAAGCCACATGTCTTTTGTCAAACATCCAGTGAGCATTATGCTGTTGATGGCAGGATAAATCTGTCAGTATTCTTGCTTTAGTCCTCTTGCCAGTCAATTCTCATTCCTTGCATATACTCGAATTAACACAACACACAAACCATCCAACCATTCAAAATCCCTATTTATTCATCTTCGTTCATCAGCCAAAGCTAATGGAAGCTAACTTATCTTGATACCTGCATTTTTCTCGGGAGTTAACAACCCAACTGCTCTCATAAACTTGTACCGCTTGATCCTTCCTTGTATCAGCTTCGATACTTGCACAATCTTGGACACACGAACTCTATGACTAGCCAGCGGCAATAATTGGCAGAGCTGGTTCAGCGTAAAGAATTTGGTTTCTTCCATTTATAAACTCATTCGACCTAGTTCTATAGTTATAAAGGAGGAGGTGCCCCCTTAACGAACTCTCTGTCTGCCTTTAGTAAGGTTACCCCTTAACCTCCACGCTACTGCTGGTAGTGGTCCCATGCATTGTTAATTCCGTCTCTCTTTTGGTAAATTGGATGATTTTTTTGTTCTTTTCGGGAATAAGCTCCAAAATTCCCATATAATATACTCCCTCCGTTCCGTTTTAGATGACGTTTTAGGGTTATTTTTTTGTTCCATAATACTTGAAGGTTTTCATATTTTTCCACAAAACTTCCAATAACACCCTAACATTTTGTCTTGGAACTATAAGTTCATTTTTAAATGCACTAATAGTAATTAATGCTTGAAGACTTTTCTCAAGGGTATAGATGGAAAATCTTCCTATCTCTCTCCATTTCTTAATCTGCGTGAAAACTCCAAAAATATCATCTAAAATGGAACGGAAGGAGTAAAAGAAAGCAAATAATACAATTTCGCAAGAAAACTATCTAAGAAAGCATAATCAATCGATACTTAGAGAGGTATTTTTATACACCTATCAAATTCCCCCACACTTAGACTTTGCTAGTCCTCGAGCAAACAAAACGAAACAAAAATAAAATACAACGACTCCGTGTCGTCGAGGCTACGGTCACTTTTAGAGGAATGTAACAAGCCTTTAAACCCCTAGATGTCCCTAGTGGACGAGTTATAGTCTCGTGAGGACTTATGAGAGATATACCCACAAAACCTTTAAGCCAAATTAAAAAAATAACAAATCAATTAACAATTACTCCCCGGCAACGGCGCCAATTTGGTGAGCGTCGTTTACTCAACAAAATAATAAAATATTTCCCACTAATTAAATAATAATATAGTGGTAGTAAGGATCGTTCCCACGAGGAGTAATGCAATTGATATGTTATCTAAATCAGCAAGAATATAAAAGAAGGATAAAAAAATAATAATAAGATAAAGATTTTGAAGAAATATTTCGCCGTTACTAACCGTTAACGCAACATTGTACCCGTTTATCTCTTGTTAGAATCAATTGTCACCAACCGTAGGAAAGCAAGTACACTTAGCTATCCCCAAAACTCCTTGTATCACCGGATACGGAAGCACTCGACTACCGGATTCTATTCAAAAGAACCACCTTGAGGTTAGCTTACAAGATGTCATTCCCCGAACGCATTAAGATTTATGAATTTAGGTTTGATCCCAGCAGTTAAACTCGGTAAGCTCGGTCCAGTTACTGGTGTTGTTTTTACTCGCAATTGCTCCACAGAATCCCTCCGCAAGGTCTCGCGATTTCTACTTGTGTAGGAGATAATCGACAATTACGGATCGACTCAACTCTCTACTAGCATTAGAATGATTAATAGACTAATCTAGTTGCGCACCCAAACCAATCTAAGAATCAATCATAAACCTTCAATATAGTAAAAACAATCCACAATGATTAACTTTAAAACTTGAAACAAACTTGTAAATAATTGAGCTTCACAATTAGAACTTTGAATTCATCCTTAACAATAAAAAGAATATAGAAAAGAGATAGTTCTCCCCCTAAGGGGGAGAAAAACGGCGAAAATAAGATATCCCAAATTGTATCTAGGCTTCTCTATATATAGAGTTTTGTAACCTCTTCTTGAAGAAACTAGAAAACCTAGCAAAAATAGGATTGTGTCCCGTACATCACACCCTGTGCAAAGTGGCTGCCAAAGTCGCCAAAATTCCTAAAGAGAAGTCAGGTCCAAGCTCTGCTCGTGGAAAATGGTTGCAATTAGCTTATGGGCCCAAGTAGGTGGTGAAGGTCCAACCCATTTCTCGTTATTGGCTTGTCAGTTTCGACAAACTAACAACCTATTTGTTACATCTTTCCCTCGGCACCATCAGCCAACGAACCATGGCAGAACTCCATCTCGTCATCACTATTACTGCCATCGAATTCTCGAGTTCAACTCCATTAATAGCAGCAAACTCGAGTTCACCGCTCACCAGTGTATATAATAAATCTGTATGGAAAAGAGCATTGATAAATGCCAGAATAAGGTTACGCTCATCCACTCGTCTTGCCATTTCACTACACATGGTTCTCCAGCGTGTTGTTAGATGATGCAAAATCTCATTTACTCTTCTACGAAGTCCAAATGCCGTTTCAGTTCCTGGTCTTGACATATTATTGCTGATATATTGTCCTAAAAAGACGTTCTGTAAATGATGAAACGATCCAATGCTTTCTATTGGTAACCCTTCAAACCATTTCAGAGCTTCCCCTGCCAGGCTCGCAGCAAAATATTTACACATCACTGCATCATTCTTTTCCCACTGTAATAATGATCGAGTGTAAGCTTTCACATGTTGTATTGCACATGCGCTTCCATCAAATATGCTAGTGAACACTGGTAAATTGCACTTGGGCGGTATCACTGCCATTTGAATTTGCCTTGTAAAGGGAGTTTTCCCAGCTTCCTCCACTGCTTCTTCTAGTTGTCTCCTTACACTATTTCTTTTCGCAGTCATCATTTCTATTATTTTCGCTATTTCTTTAAGAATTTCTTCACTTAAAGTTTGATCTAAATCCTCTCGCATAGGTCTTTTTAATCTTGCTTGCCTCAATCTATTCTCATGATTATTCTGATGTACTGCCTCTTGTATCTCATATTCTTCAGCTTCTTCTCTTCTTCTCCTACGCCTTTCAGTGTTCACATCAATCTGTGCTCTATTATCCCTTTCCTCTTCATCTGTGCGATCACGTCGATGCCTTAACATTTCTCTTTCTTGTGGTCCAGTCCTTCCTTGTTCTGTATTATCCATGCGATAACGTTCGCGCTGCCTTATTCGATTATCATGATTGTTTTGACGCAATGCTTCTTGCAATTCTCTCTCTTCAATTTCTTCCCTTCTTCTTTGTCTATCTCTTTCATCTCTCGCACGTGTAATTTCCCTTTCACGCTCGCATTCTTCTCTCAACATTTCTATTCCATGTAATATCATCTGTCCTTGACTTGGGTCCTCTTATTCTCTTTCAAAATTATGATGTGTGCGACGAAGAAGTTCACGCGGATGTTCATATCGGTTAGTTCCCAAATCTTGAGCTACACGTTGTCTCTCTTGTCGGTCTTCTAAATTGTCATCTACTTGCAGGTTTTCTTCGATGGTTTCCATGCGTTGTCTTCGCCTAGCATCTCCTTGATTAGATTGACTTTGTCTTGATGAACTCCTGCTTGATCTCGACCTTGATCGTGTAGCGCTTCTTGACCCCTGTTCTTGCAATCTAAGATTCTATTCTCTTAAATCATCATTCTAACATACCAAATTCGCACGTTCTTCTTCTTCTCTTCTTCGTTCTGCTAGTAATCTTTGCCTGAGTTCTTCAATTGTCATATTCTCTTAGTTTTCTTCAATTAATCTTGCATTCCCAGTCCTTTGTTTCTCTTCTTCAGTAGAATTTGTTTGTGTAGTATGAATACTCACTCTATCATAATCAATATCATTGTTCCGCTCTTGTTCATGCTGAGGTCCAATTGGAATCTCGTTTCTTTGATTCTCTTACTCTTTCTTCTTGATGTTCCAAATTTGTACCTCTTCTTCTTTCAACAATTCTATTACTCCTTCTAGTTGTTGTTCCTTGTTCAATAGTAGATCCAAGTCTAACCATCTTCAACTTCCTATATTGATAAAGAATTAAAAAGATTTCTCCACAATTTCCAGATCTTATTCTTTCCAAGATTCTATGAATTTACTACCAGGATTTATCACCCAAAGCTGTTTCTGGCGCCAAAAATGTAGTTGCAGGAAATCCTACAACCACACCCCAATATATTTAGACAAGATTCTAAGTAATCATAATGGAATTCTTTTACTATTTATCAAGATTTATAATTGGTTACAAGATATTACAATGACTTTACTTGCTCTCTAAATAAACTTTCTCTCTCCTAATTTCTTGTCTAACACATACTCAAAAGATCCCTCTCTATGTGATAAATTCTTCCCCTCATATAGGATTCTACATAGTGGATGACAGCTAAGAGATCCATTATTTTCGGAATCACTGTGCGTTACATTCGCTCATATACACTCACTCATTCTCGCACAGTTTATACTTCTGTAGATGGGGAAAAACGATTCGCTGGTTTTTACGGAATTGAGGAGATGATCGCGCAGAGGAGACTCCTTGAAACGAGCAAAATGCTTAACCTCACACAGATGCAATGCAAGAAGGGAGTGCTTTGAATTTGAGAGATTAATCTGTAGTACTCCGGCCTAAACCAAGACAATGGCCGTTCCAGAGTAAATTCGGCCACAAGAGAGGATGGGTCGGTCTGTAGGAGGGAAGCTGAGAAATGTGTGAGATCAATGGTGATCAAAGATTGTAGGTGTGTTGAGTATTCTGAAAATAAGATAAATTCTGAATGATTGAATTTGCTCTGTTGAGAGTTGTATTGTTAATCTCGTGTTGTCTGTTTGACGTGAGATTCTCCTTGTTTCAATCATGATTCAGAGATTTATTTATATTGCTGGAATTGAAAACACCATGATCTCATGAAGTGTGACAGTTGATGGAATCAAAGAATGGGGAAGTGGAAATCGTGTTAAAAACAGTTGCTCAACGTGAGGAGACTTGGTTGATTTTCCATCCACTACTTTGTTAACTCCTTCAACTGATTGCACGACTTGCTCACATTCTCATCGTGTGTATGAACACACGTGCCGTAGATCGCGAGACCAAAACCCTAGTTAATATCCCCCCATGTAACACGATTGATGTCTTATGTGATTGTGGAGTCTGCAAGGCAGACGTGTATTTAGTTAGTCAGTTGCTGACTTCATGACTTCATGGGACGATGAGTCCTTGTTTTGTTGAGTCGAACGTGATTTGGAAATGTTCTGAGACTCATGAATTGAACATGTCTGTTGAGACAGAGATATAATGCGTGAATAAGCTAACACGAGCAAATATTGCACATTCGATGAATTGTTGAATATTGATAGTTGAACCAGTATTCCTTGGTTTGAGCAAATATTGCTCATTCGATGAATTATTGGAAGTATGAACAAATAAGATACTAGCAATTGAACCGAGTAGGATAAATAAAAATGTTGATCATGGGATCAACGTAAAAATTATTAGCGTTTGAATCTGGAATTATGAACCTTGGACTCAAACCACCTACTCCATTCAAGATCTGTCCGTTCCAACCAGCTGCAACTATAACAGCAATACCCATCACCGATAAGTACTTCCATCACTTACGTAACCATGGAAGCAACACATACTATTCTCTGTCTTTCCCGATGACTCTTAAACTCGAAACCCATCCCTTAAATCTTCGCAAAGAGACCAGAGAAACACGGCAAACCCAAGAGTGAGCTGTTGTTGTAACCTGGTTGCAAAACAAGCCACAGGTCTTTTGTCAAACATCCAGTGTGCGTTATGCTGTTGATGGCAGGAAAAATTTGTCAGTATTATTGCTTTAGTCCTCCTGCCAGTCAATTCTCCTTCCTTGCATATACTCAAATTAACACAACACACAAACCATCAAACCATTCAAAATCCCCATTTATTCATCTTCATTCATCAACCAAAGCTAATGCCAGCTAACTTATCTTGATACCTGCATTTTTCTCGGCAATTAACAACCCAACTGCTCTCATAAACTTGTACCGCCTGATCCTTCCTTGTATTAGCTTCGATACTTGCACAATCTTGGACACACAAACTCTATGACTAGCCGGCGGCAATAATTGGCAGATCTGGTTCAGCGTAAAGAATTTGTTTTCTTCCATGTATAAACTCATTCGACCTAGTTCTATAGTTATAAAGGAGGAGGTGCCCCCTTAACGAACTCTGTCCGCCTTTAGTAAGGTTACCCCTTAACCTCCACTCTACTGCTGGTAGTGGTCCCATGCATTGTTAATTCCGCCTATCTTTTGGTAAATTGGATGTTTTTTTTGTTCTTTTCGGGAATAAGCTCCAAAATTCCCATAAAATATAAAAGAAAGCAAATAATACAATTTCGCAAGAAAACTACCTAAGAAAGCATAATCAATTGATACTTAGAGAGGTGTTTTTATACACCTATCAAATTCCCCCACACTTAGACCTTGATAGTCCTCGAGCAAACAAAACGAAACAAAAATAAAATACAACAACTCCGTGTCGTCGAGGCTACGGTCACTTTTAGCGGAATGTAACAAGCCTTTAAACCCCTAGGTGTCCCTAGTGGATGAGTTATAGTCTCGTGAGGGCTTATGAGAGATATACCCACAAAACCTTTAAGCCAAATTAAAAAAATAACAAATCAATTAACAATTACTCCCCGGCAGCGGCGCCCATTATGAACCTTGGACTCAAAACCCTAATTTGATCAATTGATGATTAACTAATGGTTTATTAAAAATTAACCACGGAGCGAAGGAGGGACTGGATACATGGGATTATGAATCAACCATGTAATGCCCAGATGCTCGTGAGCAAATATCAAGGTCTCCTGAAGACCAGTTGATTTGATGAAAAAGATGATTAAATGCTGGTTTAATCATTTATTAAAATAATGCTCGTCTGAACCTTAGGTAACAAAACCTAATTAATTATGAAGATGTGAGGGACCGACCAAGGGGTCATGAAACCGGCCCTGGGTAGTCACGGGATCGAATATTGATCGTCTTATAAAGTTCCAAGTTGTTTGGAAGAGTTTTGGACCTAATACGTGCAATTGCGCAAATTGGTCAAAATTGTCAAAATACATGGGACCGGCCTCTTGCAAACCAAAGAGCCAACCCTGGTTGGTCAAGGTAACATGCTCACGTCACCAAAGTGTTTGTATCTCAGTTATGAGAATTTTGATATTTTCTGGTATGCGTTTGAGCAACATTTTGAGAAAATATGAAGAAATCAGGGATTTTTGCTGAGACCGTGAAAACTTCATGAGATGAAGGAAAAATAATAAAATAATGAAGGAATCATAAAGTGTGGGACCGGCTATGGCCAAGACATGGCCGGCCAGCCAAGGGGTCGGTCCCATGGTATTTTTCCTAATTTTATTATGTTTTCATGATTTTAGGGAAATATCATAAAACCAAGGAGTTTTGTTGAAATCAAGGAGTTTCCATGAGATGAGGAAAACATAAAATAATAATAATAAAATAAGGGACGTGTGGGACCGACTTGGGCATGGTTGGCCGGCTAGGGCCCGGTCCCGTGAGTTTTCCCTAATTTTATGTATTATTTCATGATTTGAAGGAAACATCATGAAATCAAGGAATTTCATGGGATTAAGGAAACATGAAAAATATAATAATAATAAAATGAGACGTGTGGGGCCAGCTAGGGCATGACCGGCCGGCTATGGACCGGTCCCACGGGTTTTACTAATTTTATATTATTTTCATGGGATCAAGGAAATATCATGATATTAAGGAGTTTTAATGAGATTAGGGAAATAATAATAAAATAATGAGGAACCATGAGGTGTGGGGTCGGCCGGGATCAAGGCATGGCCGGTTGGCCAATAATCACGGACCCACAATATTTACCCTAATTTTATATTATTTCCTCAGTGTGAAGGAAACACCATGAAACTGAGGAGTTTCCTCAAAACGAAGGATATTTGTTCAAATGAAAGGATTTTCATGATATCAAGGAAAATAATAAAATATGATAAAATATAGAAATTGGGCGTGGGACTGGTCACGACATGACTGGCCGGCCGGTGAGCCAGTCCCCTAGTGCCTTGACTATTATTTTATTATTTTATTTCCTATTTGCATAGGTTCATTGTCTCGTCGTATTTTGAAATACTTGTTCGTGCGGTGATTGTTAGTGCATCATCGTTGAGTACACTTACACCATTTTGGTCGTGGCTTACTCAAAGGTAGCTCAGATGCCCGTGTGTTGAATATTTATTACTAACCCATGGAATTCTGCTGAGAAGAACCATAAATTGAAGTAACGAAATATTATGAAAATATTGAATATTTTCCAGGGATTCAGTTAATGAATCTCTTGATTTAGAGAATAATTAATTAATGGCTCTATACTAGCACGATCATCTAGGAGCATTAATTATTCAGAAATTGAGTGATATGAGCTTGTTGAAGCGTCATATTTTCTTTCATATAGTTAGGGAAAACATTGTTACATCCTGAAGACGTTATTGTTCTATACTAGCATGCTAGCTGTCTAGGAGCCGTCTAATCTTTTGATTCTATATAGAAGTAATTACTGAAATTGCTCAGTATTCGTGAGATATGCCGCTGCCTCAGTTGAGAGACTACGTATGTATATATATATATATACTCTGAGAGACAATATTCTCAGTTAGAGATTCTTATAGCATGATCTTTCATGCTTCCGATAAGAGACATGAGCCTCAATATTTATCTGATTGCTGGATCAGGAATACGTATAAGTATGGGTTTACGATTTTAGCCTTTGTCGAAAATTCACCATCTATATTAAGTCCCCTGCTTAGTGAGGGACAGTCATGTACCTCAGTTAGCACTGAATGGTGATTTTCCGGTCACAAACAATATAAGCAATTGAACTTAGTCATTAGATAAGACCTTACCGGATTTTGATAGCACGAGCAAACCACGACTTGAATGAAGATTCCAGTGGCATGATAGAGCATCGTTTAATGAGCATAAATTCATGTTGAACCGCTGGTTTTGATGACGGGACCTTGGTCGTTTTAGGATTCTCGGGCCGGGCCCAATAAGGAAATCCTTGTGAGATTAGGTTTTGGAAATAAGATTTGATATAAAAGGGAATTAATTCCCTTTTTTCTTTTTATTTCACCTTGAACGACCACCACCTTCATCAACTCATCATCTCCTTCATGTCAACAGGAGAAGAGAAAAATTTGCCAGAGCGCCGCCGCCGTCCGACCGGGGTAATCACCGTCCGGACAATTTCCGGCCGGCGCCAACCAGGTATGTCTGCGCTTTTTTTTTTTTACAGAAGTTTGTTGAGTTCATGAGTTGTTCATGCTTTGATCATGTTGAAATTATATATATGTGTATATTTGAGTGTGAGTCTTGTTGAAAACCCTTATTTTTAGAAAACGTACGTTCGTTTCATCGTTTGTTTGAGAACCCATTAATAATCCCTGACCTAGTAGAGATTTTTTTTTTTATGTATAGACCTGTGTCTAGTGATAAAAATTTTGTCTATGAGCTTTCATGAAGACCAAAACTACACCTTGAAAAGATGTGAGCTTTCACAGAACCGAAATAAACCTTCGTTTCAAAGAAAGACGATCGTACGAAGGAAATTTTTTTTTTTTTTTTATAAAACCATGGCTTGTTCATGGATATGTATTTTTTATGAAAACGTGGGATATCCCACGGATTTTATTTTCATGAGCTTTACTCGTCTCAAAACATTTTTTTTTATTTACGTGAATTAATCACGTTATATATATTTTTTTTATATATAAATATAAATCAAAATTTGAGTTTTGTATTCTTTGGAAGTAAAAAATTATTTATGATGAAATAATGTTTTAGTTTTCATAATTCCATGGTGAATGCTCACGCATTAGAAATATTCATGATTTTATGAAAATCAGAGTTTATGCACGTCTTTTGTAGATTTGAAGAAACGAGCAAGTTTTGAAGTGTTAACTTTTGTATTACAATCACTATCGCTAGTAGAATCGTAAAAAGATAAGAGTTGAGAATTACCATTTTGTAGACGTTTGCATCTTGTATGAATGGTATACTGAAGCGAAGTATTGTGTGCACGTTACAACTACTTTGCAAGGATGTCTGATTCTCAAGTCAATGATGCTTCCAGAGATGACATGTGTGTGGACAATGATGCTTCCAGGGAAGATTCACACATAGACAATGATGCCTCTAGGGATGATTCATGCACGGATGAGACTTCCATTGTCGAAGATGAAACTCCTGGAATCAAGAACGTTCCGAACATAGAGGATGCATTCTTCATAGATCAAGGGTCTGAAAAGCATCTCAAAACTCCAAGCATTTAGTCTTCGATAAATCTCGAGAGGTTACTCGGAAAAAATTGGTGACTCCTCGGGCAGCTATTCGGTTGTCTCGAACGAGGATATTTTTCTGCATCAATCATTGAATTCAAGCTTTCTCGACGGCCCTTGGAAAAGTTTTCTGGATGGGCAAGGTACATGTTGGGTTTTCCTCGTGTTCGAGCTAAGTTTTATGATGCACGAGTAATACGAGCTATTCAAGCTTCTGGAGATTTATTCATTTTTCATGATGCGCGAGGTATTGTAGCTTTACTTGCTCGATGGTGTATTCCAACTCACTCTTTCATATGCAGATGGGGAGAGTTTACCATTACTTTAGAAGATGTAGTTGCTTTGTTGCATCTTCCAATCACGGGCAATCTTCTTGAAAATCTTTCTTCACCAGAGGAAGTTGCAATCTCTAACATCTTGACAACCACGATGGAGGAGATTAATAAAGCATCTGGCAGCAAAGGTTGTTATGCTCATTGGTTAATACACTGGTGGCCAAGAGATACTCCTCTGGATTGGCCTGTTGCGATACGTTATCTATTGCTACTTTCTTGTGTTTATGGCTGTCCAAAGACATATTTGAAGATGCTGGAAACTTGTTGAAGCCGTTCGTGATTCCTTTTGCCATTAAGATGTCTCAGGGCGAGCAACTCCCAATAGGTAGCTTGTTCCTGGGTTCTTTGTATTCTAACTTGGACTCCTTGATCATGGACTCTAGTGTCTCGAACGGTTTTATGAAGATTGAACGTTACGTTAATACAATGTTTCTTCAAGCTTTGATGTGGGAGCACTTCAAGAATTATGCACCTATTTCACGTACCATTTTGCAAGGATTGAATACTGATGCTCTTCATGTTTTCTCTGAGAAAATTAATGCCAGGATCATGCGCTGGTCTACAAAGCAACATCGACTGAAGAGTCGCTTTGTTGATGTTCTGGATTGTGAATCTGAATTCAACTTCCGCCCATGGGTATTAGTTCCCCCTTACATCTCTCAGTTGAGAACTTTTAATGATGAAGAGAGCATGACTTTGAAATCTGGTGCTGATTTGGACGACGGTGAGAGAGCTTTTATGCTAAGTTGTACTCCCGGTTACCTAATATCCATAATGCATTGTGAATTCTCAGTGGAATAATACAATATTGATAGAGCGTCTCGGCAAATGGGTATGGATCAGTGTGTTCCGACTTTCCGAAGAAGAAAACCTTCAGTTGATCAGATTATGACCCGTCTGGACCGCACACATTTGGAAGGAAGCAAATTCTGGTTCCCCAGCTATGAAAGAGTTTCATATGTAACTCCGGGTTACATAGACTTTTGGGATGAACAACTCAAGCGCTTATCTGATTTTGTAAGAGTTAATCAACCCTTAGTGAAGGAGCCCCATTCTCCTGAGATGATTGATACTCGACCAAGATTGAAGCATTTCCCTGGTAGTGACAAACGGAAAACATCTCCAGGATGTTCACAAGTAAGTATTTTACAAAGTCTTCATAAGATTATGATGATTGTATTTTGATTATTGCATCAAAATTTTCTTTTCCACAGGGCGGTCGTAATGTAAGACCACGAATTGATGTAAACCTCTCAGAAGCCGAAGCGACTGTTCATGGCGGAGAAAGCAGGAGTAAGAATTATAAGATGTTACCTAACACCATAAAGTCCCCATGACTTGTTTGGTGAGTTTATCGATATCTCTTTCGTCATGACTTCTTCTCATCCATGTAGTTAGGATCTTGAAAATGACTTTTGCTATTCCGTTTCATAATTTCACTTCATTAAGTATTGACGGTATTAAGTTCTCTGCTGCTGGGCAGATGACTTCCGACTTGATTGAATAAGAAGAGGACGTAAGTATTTCCTCGTACATTCAATTATGATGTTTTGTAAACAAAATGATAATTATTTAAGGGTACTTCCAGGAGGATGTTGCCATGGAGGTGGAAATCCCTCATGATGCTCGTTCGGAGAATAGTGATAAAGGAAATTCCCAAAGCTCGAAACCGGATAATGGTGTTGTTGATGCTGACGCGGGCAATTCTGGTTCTTTGAATGCTTCAGAGGCTACCCAAGTAGGTGTTTCTCTTGTATTTTATTCATATAGGCATAAGCTTGTTGATACACGAGTGAATAAATGAGAATGTATATGAATTTATGAAAAGTTTTGCCGAAAACACGTCACCAGAAAATTCAGAACTCAGCCTCTTAGCAAAAGTGCCATAAAATCTTCGTCCGATATCAGATTTTCATGATCCGCATATGTATCTTTATGCCCAGGAAATTTCCAAGATTTTTAAAAGAATCTTTTTGAGTTTTCAGCATGTTTAGGAGTCTAAATCGACGAAACAGTAAACATCTAGGAGACTTTTAGGAGATTTTCAGCTGTCATGTAGTCCAGAGTTTCGACCATAACTTTTTGCTCGTTCATCCGATTGCTATGAAATTTTGATATGTTGTAGATAACATCCATATGAAGAGAATGGTATATAACCCAACCATTAATTATTCACAAATTGCTCCCAGTTCACCGTTTTGTACAGGGGAGTGTAAAATCTTCTCAGGCGGGCTTGTTGTAAAACGTGTCTTTGTGACTTTCACGTTAGTTGTTGACATCTAAAATGTAGAATGAAGAACCTTGATGATGCTAGACCATTTATATGCTGTAGTTTATGATTTCTTTTGATTTCATGCTTGGATGATCCTAATCTCATGTAATCTTTGTATTAGGTACAAAATACTGAAGTTGAGAATGAAGGAATCAATAATGATGAAACGAGCAACCCTGGGGTTATTGATAAAGAAGAAACTATCTCTGCACTTCAAGGCCATGAGAATGTTGTTGCTGAAGCAATTAAGGGGATCGAGACCTCGATTGTTGTTGCTTCAGTGATGAAAGAAACTGAGCCGCAAGTAAAAGAGACTGAAGAAACTGTTGTTGTAGAGATTGCTCCAGTGATTGAAAACCGTATAGTGGTGCATGAATACCCAAGTGCAGGAG
The DNA here is from genome assembly GCA_023531295.1 of Papaver armeniacum. NCBI lineage: Eukaryota > Viridiplantae > Streptophyta > Magnoliopsida > Ranunculales > Papaveraceae > Papaver > Papaver armeniacum. The sequence continues at coordinate 182,119 of JAJJWW010004917.1, forward strand.
TTGCTTTGATCCTCCGTTTGATGCATCACTCCCATACCATGAACTAGTTGGTGGATTCGGCGTTCCCATTGGATATGCCAACTTGTACGAGAAAATATGGAAGAAATTTGGTCACATCGTCGTTACTAGAGACCCAAAGCGTGCTTATTCCTTAACCATGCAAGTAAGTGTTATCTTGCATGTTGTAAGCGATATATGCACTAGAGCTAGAAATGCTGTGACTCCAGATGTACTCTTTGATTGGGAGTTCAACTTGGAGAATTCTGACAGATTTGGCTTCAATGTGAAGTGGCTTCGTAAGAGGATGAATGCTATTAAGGACTCATGTGAGAATAACATACCCTTTCCCAATGATGCTGTGATGGAAAAGGAAGACAAGATTGCCAGGCGATCAAGAGCTGAACATGGAGAAAGCGTCCTTACAAGTCTTGAAGGATGCAGAGGAACAAAAATCTTTCTTTGCTGATTTTCTATGATTTCCTTTCATAATCTCTTGAACTTCTGAACTTTTGAGAGATGTGAGGTTTTATATTTTGGTTTTGATTGGTTTTGGATCGGTAGATGATTGAGGATTTTCTTTGGGTTTGATGGAGATTTTCTTTAAGTAAACTGAATTTTGATAAATTGCTGAATTTAAATTATTGAATGCAAGTATTGCAAACATTTTGGAGGAATTGAAATACAATGAAAGAAAACTCTAAATGCCAAATATTTTAGGTGTGCGTGCCATGAACATCCAATACCTCTAATATCCAAAACCTTAGACATCAAGGGCCTTGAGCCAATTCTCATGTATCACGGCCACGCTTTCCTTGTTATCCATGTTGATCAGTTTGTAGTATCCACCGGCAACAGACTTAGAGACCATGTAGGGTCCTTCCCAGTTGGAAGTCTTTGCAGAATGGGAATTACGTTTAGTTGCTTTGAGAACCAAATCTCCTTCCTAGAATTTGTTAGACTTGATCATTCGTGCCCCGAATATTTTCTCTTTGGTTTGGAATTCTTCGTGCGGTGGAGTTCCATGGATGTGGTATGTATGGACACTCATGCGAGAGGAGAGTATTTGAGGTACTGTTTATCATACTTGGCTATGTCTTGACAATAAACTTTTTGATGATATGCTCGGTTTGAAGAAGCTCGAACTTAACCATTTGGTGAAATATTCTTTGGGGCGAGGTTATCCATTCATAGCATTTTGCAATTGCTAAGTTTTTGGTGGAGTAAAGTCCTCGGATCAAATAAGCATATTTGAAAACTGATGATATAGACACATGAGGAGGAATAAGACTTGCCTGAGTGCGAAACCTTCTGATGAAAGCATTTGCATATTCTTCAGGATTTTGTGTTAGCTCTGCTAGGGCTCTGACCTCCTTCAAATACTCGAATGGTGAAGTATCTTCTTTTTCTTCTTCCGAATCAGAGGTTTCTTCAATAGAGAAATGTGCAACTGAAGGTGAAGGTGTTGGTGTTACCTTTCCGGTGTGAATCCATGTTCGTCCAAGAATCATATCATATCATGGATCTTCTCGAATTATGAAAAATTTTGTTTTTGTCCAGGCTGAGTTTATGTTCACCTTGAGAGTGATGTGGCCATAAGCGTCTCTGGGTGTTCCTTCATAATCTGTGATTGTTACTGGAGCATGAATGGCTTCTTATCGTGTGATACCAGCATCTCTGAGAGTTTTCATAGGGATAACATTCACAGCGGTGCCTACATCAATCAATGCTCGTTTGAACTCATTTCCCTTGAGATGGACTGTGGCGAGAAGTCCTCAGTCGTACATTTCTTTTTATGTTATTGACGGTGGCTCAGGAAATTCTTCTTGAATCAATAAGCGCTTTCCTGACACGATGTGATTCAGTGCGGTGAACATGTCTCCTCTTTGAGCCTTTGATAAGTATAACAACTCGCAGACATGTTCGATTAAAGATTGAACCACTTCTTTGATAGGTGGTTCAGAAAAAGTGAAAGTTCTGACTGGGAGAGGGTCTCTGTGCACCCCTTCAGTCCTCAGGTTGAGTTCTCCTGATTCGACCTTCTCTTTAAATATGCGCTTCAAAGTTCTGCAATCACTTGTGGGATGGTTGACGAACCTATGGAAGCGACAGTAGCGAGGATTTTCCATGGCCTCTTCAGTTGGCTCTTTCTTGACATAAGGTAGTTTAATTACGCCGTCTTGAATCCAGGCGTCTAGAAGCTCAATAACTTCCTCAATGGAGCAGGGGAAATCATGTGTCTCTAGATCAGCTTCTGTGTGTTGAGTTGGATTTTGCGTATTATCTTTCCTTTGTGCCTTTGCATGAGTTGAGGAGCATGTTTGCGCGGTGGCTCAGACTTTCGTTTGTTCCCTTCTGTAACAGCGTTTGTGGAAGGTTGGAGGTTGTATTGTTTGTTGATTAAATGTCTGCTACCTCGAGTCTCCCGTGGCTCTTCAGCTTTTGTAGTCTTAGCTCTCTCCAATAGAGCATGTGCAGTAGTTGCTGATCTCTTGGCTGCTTCATGGAGTTCTGAGAAAGTCTGGAACCTGAGATTTTCCAATAAAGCTCTATAGATTGGGATCATTCCGTTGATGCACAAGTCTACGAGTTGTTTATCTGTGACGTTCGGATCATGGCAATCCAAGGCCTGAACCCTGAACCTTTTCACATAATCGTTAGGATGTTCGTTGCTCCTTTGAAACATCCTTCCGAGGTCAGAGAGGGTGATTTGCTATGAGACGAAGAAGTATTTCCTGTAGAAAGCATTAACCATTTCTCCCCAACTTTTGGTACTTCCTGGTGCGATGTTGTTGTACCAGGTATATGCTCTACCTTTCAGAGACTTTGAAAATTCCTTCAGACGGACAGTATGGTTGTGCTCATGTTCACCTAGTGCTTTAAAACCGAGAAACATGTTCTCGAGCGTTACTGTTCTATCATAAAGTGTGAAGGTTGGAGAGGTGTAACCTTTTGGCAGAGGAATTCTTTGTGTAGTAGTAGGGTATGGAGGTTGGTGACGATGCTCAGAAGGCGTTTTATCTTTTCCACGATCCTCCAAAAGTCGTTCCAAGTCTTCACGAGTGATGAAATTGGATGGCTCTTTCGAGGGTGGATTATCTGCAGCCTTAGGAACTTCCTCATCATCTACTACATGGATCGGAGTGACTTCGGGATCAGCATTTGAAGACTTTTCTTTAGCTTTTCCTTTCTCTTGAGTTTTCTCTGACATCTTGTCTGTGAGAGTCTTGAGATAGTTGAATAGTTCTTTTTGAGTGACAGCCATATCAGTCTTCTTTTTTGGCAAGAGTTTCTTGCACTTTCATGAGGTCACCTATGGTAGGTGGATTTTCCCAGACTTCTTCAGGAGACCGACCGAAGAGTGGATTATTGATGGCTCCAGTGCCAGTACCAGCGTTCGGAGGAGTGGTAGTGGCAGGTTGCACCGGAGGAGTGGTAGTGGAAGGTTGCACCGGAGGAGTGGTAGTGGCAGGTTGTACCGGAGGAGTGGTAGTGGCAAGTTGTACCGGAGGAGTGGTGTTAGTAGTACCACTAGAGCTTGCAATATTAGAACCGGGTGTTGAATCCAGGTTGGTAACTGAACCGGGACTAAGACCGACCATCTTTGTGATAAGTGAATTTGCAACCGAGAGAATGATCTCCCACTGTGGTCGTCAATCTGTAGATGAGGAAAAATGATTCGCTAGTTTTTACGGAATTGAGGAGATGATCGCGCGGAGGAGACTCCTTGAACCGAGCAAAATGCTTAACCTCACACAGATGCACTGCAAGAAGGGAGTGATTTGAATTCGAGAGATCAATCTGTAGTACTCCGGCCTAAACCAAGACAATGGCCGTTCCAGAGTAAATTCGGCCACAAGAGAGGATGGGTCAGTGTCTCAGAGGAGGGAAGCCGAGAAATGTGTGAGATCAATGGTGATCAAAGATTGTAGGTGTGTTGTGTATTACGAAAATAAGATAAATTACGAATGATTGAATTTGCTTTGTTGAGAGTTGTATTGTTAATCTCGTGTTGTCTGTTTGACGTGAGATTCTCCTTATTTCAATCATAATTCAAAGATTTATTTATATTGCTGGAATTGAAAACACCATGATCTCATGAAGTGTGAAAGTTGATGGAATCAAAGAATGGGGAAGTGGAAATCGTGTTAAAACCAGTTGCTCAACGTACTGACTTGGTTGATTTTCCATCCACTACTTTGTTAACTCCTTCAACTGATTGCACGACTTGCCCACATTCTCATCGTGTGTATGAACATACGTGTCGTAGACTGCCAGACCAAAACCCTAGTTAATATCCCCCCATGTAACACGATTGATGTCTCGTGTGATTGTGGAGTCTGCAAGGCAGACGTGTATTTAGTTAGTCAATTGCTAACTTCATGACTTCATGGGACGATGAGTCCTTGTTTTGTTGAGTCGAACGTGATTTGGAAATGTTGTGAGACTCATGAATTGAACATGTCTGTTGAGACAGAGATATAATGCTTAAATAAGCTAACATGAGCAAATCTTGCTCATTCGATGAATTGTTGAATATTGATAGTTGAACCAGTATTCCTTGGTTTGAGCAAATATTGCTCATTTGAGCAAATGTTGCTCATTCGATGAATTATTGGAAGTATGACCAAATAAGATACCAGCAATTGAACCGAGTATGATAAATAAAAATGTTGATCATGGGATCAACGTAAAAAATATTAGCATTTGAATGTGGAATTATGAACCTTGGACTCAAAACCCTAATTTGATCAATTGATGATTAACTAATGGTTTATTGAAAATTAACCACGAAGCGAAGGAGGGACCGGCTACATGGGATTATGAATCAACCATGTAATTCCCAGATGCTCTCGTGAGCAAATATCAAGGTCTCCTGAAGACCAGTTGATTTGATGAAAAAAGATGATTAAATCTTTGGTTTAATCATTTATTAAAATAATGCTCGTCGAACCTTAGGTAACAAAACTTAATTAATTATGAAGATGTGAGGGACCGACCAAGGGGTCATGAAACCGCCACAGGTAGTCACGGGATCGAATATTGATCGTCTTATGAAGTTCCAAGTTGTTTGGAAGAGTTTTGGACCTAATACGTGCAAATGCGCAAATTAGGTCAAAATTGTCAAAATACATGGGACCGGCCTCTTGCAAGCCAAAGAGCCAACTTTGGTCGGTCAAGGTAACATGCTCACGTCACCAAAGCGTTCGTATCTCAGTTATGAGAATTTTGATATTTTCTAGTGTGCGTTTGAGAAACATTTTGAGAAAATATGAAGAAATCAGGGATTTTGGCTGAGACCGTAAAAACTTCATGAGATGAAGGAAAAATAATAAAATAATGAAGGAATCATAAAGTGTGGGACCGGCTATGGCCAAGACATGGCCGGCCAGCCAAGGGGCCGGTCCCATGGTATTTTTCCTAATTTTATTATGTTTTCATGATTTTAGGGAAATATCATAAAACCAAGGAGTTTGTTAAAACCAAGGAGTTTTGTTGAAATCAAGGAGTTTCCATGAGATGAGGAAAACATAAAATAATAATAATAAAATAAGGGACGTGTGGGACCGGCTTGGGCATGGTTGGTGGCTAGGGCCCGGTCCGTGAGTTTTCCCTAATTTTATGTATTATTTCATGATTTGAAGGAATTTTCATAATTTGAAAGAAACATCATGAAATCAAGGAATTTCATGGGATTAAGGAAACATGAAAAATATAATAATAATAAAATAAGACGTGTAGGGCCAGCTAGGGCATGACCGGCCGGCTATGGCCCGGTCCCACGGGTTTCCCTAATTTTATATTATTTTCATGGGATCTAGGAAATATCATGAGATTAAGGAGTTTTCATGAGATTGGGGAAATAATAATAAAATAATGAGGAACCATGAGGTGTGGGGCCGGCCGGGATCAAGGCATGGCCGGTTGGCCAATAATCACGGCCCCACAATATTTTCCCTAATTTTATATTGTTTCCTCAGTGTGAAGGAAACACCATGAAACTGAGGAGTTCCTCAAAACGAAGGATATTTGTTCAAATGAAAGGATTTTCATGAGATCAAGGAAAATAATAAAATATAGAATTTGGGCGTGGGACTGGTCACGGCATGACTGACCGGCCGGTTAGATAGTCCCCTAGCGCCTTGACTATTATTTTATTATTTTATTTCCTATTTGCATAGGTTCATTGTCTCGTCGTATTTTGAAATACTTGTTCGTGCGGTGATTGTTAGTGCATCATCGTTGAGTACACTTACACCATTTTGGTCGGGGCTTACTCAAAGGTAGGTCAGATGCCCGTGTGTTGAATTTATTACTAACCCATGGAATTCTGCTGAGAAGAACCATAAATTGAAGTAACGAAATATTATGAAAATATTGAATATTTTCAGGATTGATTAATGAATCTATTGATTTCGAGAATAATTAATTAATGTCTCTATACTATCACGATCATCTAGGAGCATTAATTATTCAGAAATTGAGTGATATGAGCTTGTTGAAGCGTCATATTTTCTTTCATATAGTCAGGGAAAACATTGTTACATCCTGAAGACGTTATTGTTCTATACTAGCAGGCTAGCTGTCTAGGAACCGTCTAATCTTTTGATTCTATATAGAAGTAATTACTGAAATTGCTCAGTATTCGTGAGATATGCAGCCGCTGCCTCAGTTGAGAGACTACATATCTATATATATATATATATACTACGAGAGACAGTATTCTCATCGAGATTCTTATAGCATGATCTTTCATGCTTCCGATAAGAGACATGAGCCTCAATATTTATCGATTCTTTGGATCAGGGAATACGTATAAGTATGGGTTTACTATTTTAGCCTTGGTGAAAATCCACCTGGGTTATTAGATTAACATGCCATGATAAAAATAAAATCAAAATCAAAACCGCCACTCACATGAATTCTTCCTAGTGGATGGGCTCATGACACTTAGCTATGACCCATCATTTCCCGGAAAGAGTTTATCATTCTTGGTTTAGGTGTATTATGGGGACAATACAGTTTTTAGCTTGTTTTTTGGCGGTTCATGTAGAACTATGGTTGATTTTACTCTGTGGCGTTGACCAGGCCAAAAAATAATTCAAGATCGGAGGATTTTATTGGATTCTTTTTGCATTCTTTGAGGAAATCAACACGAGCCTTCATCCTGGCCCATCCGGGACAATGTAATAACGTGTCCATACATTGATCGTATAAAGTACAAACCAAGATAAAACAGTTAACGGGTTCTGTTTGTTTGGAGAATCTGTGATAATCTTTTCATTAAACATCTTACAGGAGAAAACAACAAAGAAGATAAAGTTGTTTGTTCGAAGAATCTAATATTTTCGTTATCTAGCAAAAGAAAACAATAAAGAAGATATGGGTACTTAAGAGTAAGGGAACAAACAAAGATTATTGTTTGTTATACCTTTATTGCTTTAACGAGGTCGCGCCCAATGCTTGCGACTCCGCAGAATCTGGTCAATGAAGCTAGCACCACTTGCCATCTGCTCGCTCTCACACAAATTTTCATCTCCTCATTCATATTTCTCTCCGGGCTAGCAGCATAGTAATTAATACAGCTATCTCTAGAACTCTGAGTCTCTGGCTCCTTAGTTTGCTTCATTAACGGGCATTCAACTTGCAACAAATGTTGTGATTTTATAGGGGCATATAGTTATATGGTTGGATCCCTACACAGGTGATGTCAACCTTCCTGAAATTCTTTTTAGTGGGCTGACATTAGTAAACAAGAAACCGAAGTCAAGGAAAATGTGAACACGAGAATCGGGTTTGGCTTCCACGTGATCACAAACAATCTTTACATAAGTTGAATACATGCACTGAGGTATGAGGAGTATGGAATAAGTATAGACAGAAGATAAATCATAGATTCCAAACCCCTCTAGTTTGTCATGATCTCATTATCATCTTAGGGGATCCAGATAGATCGGGAATACGAGTATATAAATGAAACTAACGGTGCAAAAGGTGAAAGAGACAACGATATACGTGGTTCGGACTAAAGCCTACGTCCACGGGTCTAAGGATACATTATAAAATAAATGGTTACAAAGATGATCACAAGATCTTGTGATCATCGAACATATGAGCTAAAACTCACTTACTTCTCCCTATTCTCTCTCCTTTTTCTTTTTCGATCCCCTCCTCGTGGGAGGGGGATACATATTTATAGCTAAACTTGGTGGGTCCTACCGACAATGAGTTGTTGAGATCTTATCTTCTTGTGTTGTGCATTGTACGCTGCTTGAATATTATCCCGGGCGTGGTCCGCGGACTTCTATGTCACTCCGCGGTTGCCGACTATATCCCGATTCATCACGCCGACCAACCCTTGTTTCCATCGGCTGGGTCGTCCGACACGTATTCTCCGAGCTACATTAAATGCGGGTGGTTGGGGCGTCCGGCCCACGCGGTGGTGTCGGTCCTCTTGTCATGTCCATGTCGGTTGGACTACCTCGACCGCTGATTACGTCTTACCTCGTGATGGGTTAAGGCCATCCTTGGGTGCTACGCGGACTCATCTATCTTGGGTGCCCCTTTATTTCCGACCGTTGGTCTTGACGGATGGCACGTTATTCGAGTGCCACGGATGCCCCTATGTGTCATCCCGTGAGTGATGTCATCCACGTGGACCCTGTTAGCGCACGTGGCAATGGAGATAAATTAGTGTACTTACAATTTGCCCCTCTTCTTGCGATCGGGCGTTTGGGTTTTGTTGGAAGAAGAACCGTGTGGTACGTTTTTATCTCCTCATAACTTCTCCTAAAAGGTGCTACCGCATTTATTGTGCACGTTTCCCACGTCCGGCCATAATCGCTCTTTGGGTAGTGGACGGTTCCTTCTCGGTTCTATAAAAAGAGGAGTGAGAGAATGTGACTTTAATTCACATTCTCTGTTTTATTCTTTGTTCTTGTCTTCATCTTCTTAACTTCCTCTGACACCATCGCTTCTTCTACTGTTGCTGCTGCTACTGTGATTGTCGTGGTTGCTGCTGCTGTGGTTATTACTTGCTGCTGTTGATTGATTCTTCGTGATTCAGGTATGACCTTTTATTCCGTTTAATCACCTTGCTTAAGCTTGTCAAGTTTTTGATTTTCTGGCGGTGATTTGATGATGAGTTTTAAATTTAAATGTACCCCGGGTTTTGAGAGTCGATTTACTTGAGTTGGGTGCTCCATTGGTCATGCTTAGATTTTATTTCTTCTTTTGAGTTCGGATAATGATCTGAGAGTTTAGGCAACTGTTAGATGAAATTTAGGGTTTTCTTCTTTTGCACTTTCTTGTTCTTGAGATTTTCTCGATTTTTGATCTTCTCTCGCCTCGATTTGAGTTCCTATTCGTGTTTGTGCCCGCAGACATGTCCGACCATCCGCGGGTCCCTTATCGACTCCTCCGTCAAGTCCTCATCGATCTCCCTGAGTGATCCTAATGTAAGGGGTGGAGCTTCGCCCCCACCTACTCGGGGGTAATCTTGGGATGGACGAACATCCTCATCCTCCGGTCAAAGACCTTCACTTAGAAGGGGTGATCCTCCCAGGATCTAGGTATGCCGCGACTCGTTCTAGAGGTGAGTCTCCTAAGAAGCAGCCGAATCCTCGCAATGAACCTTTGGATGTGCAGCCCCTCCGCACTCAGCCTCCAACGCGGACTAACCCATCCGTGCCTGGTTCTAGTAAGTCGACTAAAACTCTTACTTCGAAGAGAAAGGCTACGGAGATAGAGTCTTCGGGAAACTTAGTTCCTCCTAAGAGGAAGGGCGGGTTCTGTGGAGGATGCTACGGAGGAAGGTTTCGAGGATGACTCTGCCGTTACTTTCCGTCCTTTATCTCTGGGTAATAAGAAGTTTACCTTTCGACACATTGATCTCGAGGCCTTCAAGGTGAAGCATGGTCTTCAGCATTTTCAGGTTCGTTTTTATGCCGCTGATAAAGACATAACTTATGAGATGGTTACCAATTATAAGTACGATGCCTTTCATTTGTTGACAACCGTGGGTGCTTTCGAGGCTGGTTTGATGTTACCCTTGTATAAAGCCGGTGATGATTTCTACTATCGTTCTTTTGTCTAGCCGCGATATCGCCAAGAAAAGTCATAATCGCGGGGTGCAACAGGTTGACAGAGGAAACTATCTTCGCCATCTTCGTGAATGCTACCTTCGTAGTAAGGGGAAAACGATGATGACTTGCTATGCCCTAGATTAGAAAAGGAGAAAGGGTGGTATACTCCTGAGAATTTCAACAGATCCTTTGGAGATTATGTTAACAGGAATACTCGTAAGCCGTGGTCACGTGAGTCTACGGAACATTACTTCGTTAAGGGGAAGTTCGCCTTTTGAGCGAGGTAAGTGATTCCAAGATGGCGAGGATTCCCGGGTGCCGAAGGTCTTCCTATTCCTGCTGAGGAGAGAATCAAGCGTGATCATGACTACGAGTGGTCTGCCACTGTTCTTGAAGTTGTTGGCCCGTGGGCCTATGGTTGGGTCCCTGGTCCCCGTGGTTGGCAGCCAACTGCTGACAGTCTTCCTCGCGAAGCTTCTCCCGCCGTTACGCGCATTATCGCCGGGCGGATGAGTTTTCTTTGGTATGGATTTTGTTTATAGCCGTGATGTTGATGATGCAGAAGATGAAGATGTCCCTGATGCTACTGTTCCTCCGCGGAATACTGATGTTGTTAAGGTGCGTTGTTTGTTTTCTTCATATGTGTGCCCCTACGTTTTCTTAAATAATGTTAATTATGCCAAGGAAAGGTGATGCCAACGGTGCTTTTATCATTATGTGTTGTAGGTGTGTAGAGGTAAGAAGATTAATCCCAAGCAATCATCGAATTCTCCCACCGAGGGTTCCTCTCATTTCGAGGATGTAAATAGTCCCGTGTGTGGTGATGAGGACTCTTCCGATAGGGAAGAGCGAATTGAGACTTCTCCGCCTGTTCAAGAAGGTGACGGTGATCGGGCAGTTGACGGTGGAGGTGATGATCCGGCCACTGGTGGTGGTCAGGGTGATCCAACTATTGGTGATGGTCAGGATGATCCAGCTATTGGTGGTGGTCAAGGTGACCCGACCATTGGTGGTGGTCAAGGTGATTCGGCCATTGGTGGTGGTCAAGGTGACCCGACCATTGGGGGTGGTCAAGGTGACCCGACCATTGGGGGTGGTCAAGGTGATTCGGCCACTGGTGGTGGTCAAGGCGACCCGGCCACCGCCACTGGTGGGGTTAAAGGTGATTCGGATGTTGGTGGTATTGGTGGTGGTAACTTGTCTATTGGTGGTGGTGGAAATCATGCCGGGGGGGTTACTCAGTCCAGTGTGAATGTTATAGATAAAGGTAAGGGACTTGTTCTTAGTAGTGGTGACAAGGATGGGGGTGGTTGTTATGAGTTCTCGTTTGGTAAGGTTTTGTCTGGGGAACAGTCATTTGACATGTCCACGGTTATGGGGCTTGTTTCGGACTTCACTCTACTTCCACTGGTGATGATTGGAGTGTTCTCGAGGATACCGCGTTGGTGACCCATCCGGCGGTGTCCGATGCCGGGGTTTTGGTAGTGCCCTCCGAGGGTTTTGCCGGTACCTCCTCCATGTTGGTGGGGCCTTTGGTGCAAGGTAATGTTGGTGTCGCTCATGGTGGGAATACCTCGGACTCCCCCTTAGATGATTTCTCGCAATCCTTAGCCGCGGATGGCGATGATGTCGCTTTTTGGCGTGGCTGCGAAAGAAAACTTGCCGGTAGTTCCTCATCCCGCCCGTGATTGAAGGGGAAAAGAGTTCGGATGCTTTTACTCGGAGGTCCATGGAGTTAACCCCGAGGAGGCGGTAGATCGAGGATGGGGTAAAATCTCGTAGCCAGCGGGCTTGATCTTGTAGTGGATCCTCCCCTACCGTTGTCGACATGATGGCTATTGCCGATGGGTATCAACAAAGCTTACCCCCAAAGCGGTTATTGGAGGTTTGTCCTGTTCTTTTTATCCCCGACTTCTTTTCGAATGTGATGTGAGCTAACTTCCTCATTTTGTCGATAGATGATGAGAAGTGAGTATTGTAACCACCAACTTTACCGGCTCTTTAGGGCCAAATCTCTCGAAGCTAGAGGGAAGCTTCGACATTGTGAAGAGACGCTTTCAAGTGTCGAGGCTTCGGTATCCGCTAAGGATGAAGAAATAACCGAGCTAAAGAGTTTGCTTAAACGTAAGGAGCAGCAGGGCACGGAAGAGGCTCAGCTACGTTCGAGTTGGCTCGTTAAGGCCAAGTTAGTCGTTGCCGAGGAAAATTCCTCATCCATTTCGTGTCCGCGCTCCCTCTTTTTTTGGTAGTTTCTCGCTCCTTATTTATTTCCGAGTTTTCTTTCTTCCCTCCTCCCGCTGTACTATCTTCAGTGGGTGGAGTCCCTGAATTGTTGTGGCTTCGGAGTGAGAGGACTCGTCAAAAGGGGCGCATTGCTGAGTTAGTTGAAAAACTCAAGAGTGAGTCGGTTAAATGGAATGCCCGCGCGGATATTCATAACGCGATGGCCGAAGAATGGCGTAAGAAAAAATATTGCTTGGTAGATTTGCAAAATCGAAATAACCATGACCGCCATTTGTTTAACGGGGCCCTTTTATGGACGCGGGACAATCTTGAGCAAGCCCGCGGGCAGATTTCTTCCTTAGAAATTAGACTTAATGTTCTGGAAGGCGAGCTGCGGCAAGCGCGGTCTTCGCATCCCTCGGATGTGCGGACTTACATGCAGCGTTTAGCCAAAGAGAGAGACGATGCTAGGGCAGAATGTAGTGCTCTCGCAGTGCTCTGTCCGCGTCTCGAGCTGATGTGGCTCGTCAAAGTTGAACGTGAGAGAGACTTAGAGGTGACTATGTATCGTCTCAACAAGGGATTGGAATCAAGAATGATGAGGTTAATCGACATCGTCATTCGGGCTCGATGCTTCAAAATGACCGAGCGCAAGTCAAGATGCTCATAATCTGCTTTGGTAGATTATGATAAGTTGTCAAATGAATATGATTATGCTGCGCAGGCTTAGGGATTCCGCGGTTGATCATTGTGAAGGTATACGTCTTCGTCATCGAGTGTGCTTTGAATTGTATGTCATAACTCACTGTCTTCTTTTACTGTTCGCAGAGCTCCAAGTACAGCTTAAAGCCGCAGATGGAAAGTTTGCCGAAGCTCAGGCTAAGGTAGTTCAACTGGAGGGTCAAGTTAGCTACCATCGCGGTCTGGCCTCGTCTCAGGACGAAACGTCAAGCAAGCTAATCATCAAAGGATAGACCAGCTTTGTACTTCCTTAAATCAGCTGAGATGAGGAGCGTAGCCATAGGTCTAATGGCCCGCAAACAACTGGCCGAAGAGATTAATAAGATTCTTGGTGAGATTGAGCTGGACCTTAAGAAAAACCATGGGTTAACCAAGAATTATACTCGGCGTCCCGTACCCGCACTCCCATCAAGTTCTTCTGGGCCCTCCTCGGGTGGTAGCGTTCCTTCATCGCTGAAGGATAAACCTGCAGATAACACTCCTGCTCAGTAAACCGTAGTTAGTATGCTAGGGATTGATCTCGGTTGCTTATCCTTTTTTGTGGCTTTTTTTGTTATTTTGCTCGCCGGGCTTGTAATCAATCGCATGTATTAGATCAAACTTTGGTGTTTAAATCTGATATTGAATTTTGTTGAACTTATGTCTATCATCTTTAACTATAATGGAAAATTCCGTAGTTATTGTAACCCGCGGATATCAATCTTTGAGTTTGATAAAGTGTATTGTTCGTGCAACTCCGTAGGTTGGTATCCCCGGAATCGTCTTGTGACCTTGCACCCCGTCCAGCTAACTCCTTGGCCAGAGGATCACTGGACGGTGGGGGTCTGGCCGACGTTTAAAGATATACTCCATTAATGTTCGCGGCTTGTAATATTGCACGGATATCTCATTCTGTAAGAAGTCGCCTCCTGGTCATACACTTATAGACATTTACGGAGGAGTTCTGAGAGATCGCATGTGTATGCTCCGATATATTGCGTGTGTGTGTTTTGCACGGGATATTGCCCGCTATATTGTAGTGGGTGTGATCCATGCTTTGTGCGGTGATAGCCTCTTGTTAAGTATAGCGTCAATTCCTAATAATAGTAATTGTACAACAATTTACGTGGTTCGGCCTTAAGGCCTACATCCACGGGGTAACAATTGCATCAATATTTTATTATGAGGTGACATGGTTTTCAATGTACATTGTGTAAGTAGTATATACATGTGGTTCATATGATGTGTTGTATGTAGGTTGTGGGTTTTGAATAAATTGAAATGTGCGTGGGTAATGAACGGGATATGATATTTGAAAATGAAAACTTGGTATTGATTGAAAAATTAAGGCGCGTTACTCCTTTGTCAGAGATAGAAACATGTGGATTAGCAAGTCCATTTTCTTCTTCTGAAATGCGCACGCAGGTGATTGATTATGGGTAGTATGGTTTGAGGTATTTGGCATTCCACGGATGCATGAGGATTTCCCCTTTCATATTACGCAGATAATAAGAGCCATTTCTGCGATGTCGTGTATTATGTAGGGTCCTCCCCAAGTTGGTGCTAATTTTCCCCACTTTTTTTCTCGCTGGTATTGGGGAATGGTCCTCAACACATACTGCCCTTCTACAAAATTCCTAAATTTCACTTTCTTGTTATATTCTCTGGCCAGCCTGCGTTGGTAGTTTTCCATTCTTTGCAGCGCTGCTTCTCTTCTTTCTTCGAGGTCGTCGAGCCTTTCCAACATCATGTCCGTGGTGAGATTCTTTTCCCAGGCTTCTGTCTTTGTAGTTGGAAGTAGAATTTCCGCAGGGATGACCTGCTTCACTCCGTAGGTGAGTAGAAATGGGGATTCTCCGGTAGCTGATCTTCGAGTCGTCCTATATGCCCATAGAACGTTATGCAGCTGTTCACACCATCGTCCTTTGTACTCATCTAACTGTTTTTTAAGAATGATTGCCAAAGTTTTGTTTGTGGCTTCTGCTTGTCCGTTGCTTTGTGGGTATATGGGGGTGGATTTGTTTTTTCGAATCTTGAAGGTGTCGAACAGCAAGTCGATATTCTTTCCTTGTAGCTGTTTACCGTTGTCGGAGACTATCTCTGCGGGGATGCCAAACCTGCAGATGATGTTTTGAAAAATAAAAGTGAAGACGTCCGAATCCCGAACTCGCCAGTGCCTTTGCTTCTACCCATTTGCTGAAATAATCCGTTGCCACTATTAGGAATCTTCTTTTCCCCGTCCCTGATACGAGTGGGCCTACTATGTCGATACCCCATTTCCCGAAGGGCCAAGGACTATCGACCGAGTTCAACTTTGTAGCTGGGGCGTGGATTCTTTTACCAAATCTTTGACATTCTTCGCATCTCTTCGCCATTCTGGCTGCATCTCGGATCATGGTTGGCCAGCATAACCCCTCGTCTTGGCCTTATCCGCTAGGGATCTCATTCCACCGTGATTCCCTGCATCTCCTCTGTGTATATCTTTTAAAACGACATGCCCCTCTGACCGGGATAGGCAGCGACGAAGTGGTCCAAGGAATGATTTTCGGTATAAGGCTTGGTCTCTTAGTTCGTACATCCCTGCTCTTGACTGCACCTTCCTAGCCTGTTTGGTGTCCTGGGGGAGTTTCCCGTCTTTGAGGAAAGAGTGTATTTCTGATCTCCAATCTGCCTCCTGACTATAATCGTCGTCTTCCTCCGCTTGCCGTGTAATATCCTCGTTCTGGAAATCGTCGAATATGTATTCTCCGACATCCTCGTCAGAGATGTCTTTCTCCTCAGGTTTGCGTTGGTTAGCCGTGCATGTTTCTGGGAGTTTGATGGATGGTTCGTACACTCTTGTTACCTTGATTGCTTTGACATCCTCGTTTTTAAGCATGGACGATATATATGCCAGAGCATCCGCATGTCTAAGTTCCTTTCTGCGCAGATGTCGGAAACTGATTTTTGGTACTTGGGAGGCTAATGTTTGCACTAGAGCCATGTATGCCATTAGTGTTTCGTCGTACACATTGTATTCGTAGCCTATTTGCCGTATGATCGGGCCAGAGTCGCTTGTCACCCGCACTTCTTGTATCCCTAATTCAATTATCAAGCGGAGAGCGTGGATCACCCCTTCATATTCGACGATGTTATTGGTATGGCCTTCGAATTCCAATCTGAATGCGTGCACGATTCTGTCCCCGTGGGTGTGGTGATGACGATGCCTATCCCCGCGCCTCTCTATTTTTTTGGAGCCATCAACGAAGACCTCCCATTGCCGTGGGTTCACTGGCTCTAGGATATTATTTGGCTCTGGTTTTTCTATTTTTGGGGCGCCCATAGCCTTCCATCCTTGTATGCGTACTTCTTCTTCGTTGTCCAAAGGCGGTCCGCTAGAAAGTCTCGCTAATACCTGCGATTTCTGGGAGTGTTGGAGCTCATAGTGGATGTTGAATTGGTCGAGGTATGTGCTCCATTTTGCTATTCGTCCTACCTTTCCCGCTCCTTTGAGGATGGTCTCTAAGGGTGCCCGACATGGGATACGTATATCATGCGTTAAGAAGTACGTCCTTAGCTTTAAAGTAGACCATACGACGGCTAGGATTAGCTGTTCAATTCTCGTGTAGTTTCGTTCCGCGGAATTCAGGGTCTTGCTGACATAATAGATCGGTTGCTCCTCCTTCGTATGGGTTCTGACGAGTACTGCGCTTACTGCGTCGTCCGTTGCTGCAATGTAGAGTGCCAAAACCTCCTCAGGGTCCGGTTTCTGAAGGATGGGGATTTCCGCTAGGTATTGTTTAATGCCCAAACTCTTCTTCGCATTCTGTCGTCCATTCAAATTTAGTCCCTTTTTTCAGTATGTTGAAGAAGAGTTTGCATCTATCCGAGGATCGTGATATGAATCTTCCCAGAGCTGCTAGTGATCCATTGAGCTTTTGTACCTCTTTTAGGTTCTTCGGAGACGGCATGTTTGTTATGGCTCGGATTTTTTCGGGATCTACTTCAATGCCTCTTTTTGTCACTAGGTATCCAAGGAATTTCCCTGAGGTCACCCCGAAAGTGCATTTTTCCGGGTTCACCTTCATGTGATGCTCTCTCATAGCTCCGAAGATGTCCTTCAGTCCTGGTGGTGGTTCTTTTTGCTTTGCTTTTATGAGCATGTCGTCGACGTAAACCTCTAAAGTCCTGCCGATCCATGGCTTGAAAATAGCATCGACCATCCTTTGGCACGTTGCTCCGCGTTTCGGAGCCCGAAAGGCATTCTTACGTAACAATAAAGACCATGGGGTGTGTAAATGCAAAGTATGTTGCTGGTCTTCTTCTCGCCAAAAATAGTTGGTTGTACCCGGAATATCCATCCATGAATGACAACTCTTCATATCCTTCTACCGCGTCGACTAGCTGGTCAATGCTGGGTAATAGATAACTATCCTTTGGGCACGCTTTGTTCAGTTAGTGAAGTCGATGCAAATTCCCGACCCCTCCATTTTTCTTTGGTACTATTACCATGTTGGAGATCCACGTGGGGTATTTGACTTCTTTTATAAAAACCGGCCTCTAATAGCTTTCGTAGTTCCGTTTCTACTGCTTTGTGATGCTCTGTGGCCACCTTTCGTATCTTTTGTCGTACCGGGGGTGTGCCAGGTTTAATGCGCAGCTCATGCTGTATTGTCTTTGGGTCTATTCCCGGCATATCGGATAGTTTCCATGCGAAGATGTCCGCGTATTCCTTTAGTAGTTTTATCAGCGAAGCTTCGCGTTCTTCGTCCATTAGAGTTCCTATTTTGATCTTTCTTGGGTTTTGCTCCGTCCCTATATTGATTTCTTTCACTGCCTCCAAGGATGTGAAAGTGGGCTTTGGTTCCCCCAGGTGGGGAATTTTCTTTAATTGCTATTTGGTAGCCTCAGATTCTTCGCCCTGATTAACCTTTGATGTGGAAGCCTCTGTGCTTCCTACAGAATTCCCCTTAGATAAGCTTTTTCCCGAGATTTCCTCCAGATATTCGTCAATGGCTTTGTCTTTGGATACCGCCTTGCTACGAGCTTTGCGGGTTTTCCTTTTTTCATCTTCTTCGTTGTTGAGTTGTATTTGCATCGCTTGGCACTCTTTTACGGAAGCTTGATCACCCTTTATCTCCATTATTCCTAGGGGAGTGGGAAATCTAAGGTATTGATGATAGGTAGCTGCGACTCCCTTGAGCTTGTGGACCCATCTTCGTCCAATAATGGCATTGTAGGGTGAGGGCGTGTTTACCACGCTAAAGCGGGTGTCAACTTTCATGGGACCTGCATCCACTTGTAGGACAATATCCCCCAGGGGCTTCGTAGCCGTGCCATTGAACCCGTAGATGGTGTAGTGTGAAGTCAGGAGTTGCTCATCGTTAAGCTCCATGCGTTTGAACGTATCGTAAAACAACACATTTACGGAGCTTCCTCCATCGATGAGGATTTTCCTTATGTTGCATCCTGCGATTGGCAATGTGAGGATTAATGGGTCATTGTGATCTTCCATGTCGTCCTCAATATCATCGGCTTCAAAAATCAGAGGTGCGTTCATCCACTCCTCGTGCTCTTCTATTTCCTTCCCGTTTATACTGTAAAGCTCACAGTAATCTTCAAATTGTTTTCTCAGTCGTTTTCCTATTTGTGCCGTCAGGGTTGGCTTTTGGCTTTCCGAGCAGGATATGGAGTTCAATGTGCGGTTGCCCTCGGGTAGTTGGACCTGTTTGCTACGTTTGGCTCTATCCTCCATTCCATCCTTTTCCACATATTTTTTGAGATCCCCAGCATCTATCAGTTTTTGTACTGCTATCTTGAGATTTTTGCATTTCTCTGTCGTGTGTCCGTAGAAGCAGTGGAAATCGCAAATACTCTTTGGATTCTCGCCGATCTTTGGTGGTTGTTTCCCCTTTAGACAGGGCCAATCTAAGTCTTCGCGATCCTTGATTTCCTTCGCATGCGTGGATAGGCTGGTGTTGAGTTTCGTGTAGACCCGGTCTTGAACTTTCTGCCACTCCTTTTGTGATCGTCTTTTCGATCCTTTTGGCGTGGCTGGGCAGCCTGTCTACTAGTTCCGCGGAATTTGTCCGTGGGGTTCGTTGTAGCTGCGCTCGGGGGTTATCTTTTGAATTTCTTCCAACCTTGCATGTTTTTCAATGATTATCCTTAAATCTCCCTCAGTGGTTGGGGAGGTACCGTGGATTTCGACAAACAACGGGCTCATCCTATCAAGCCCCCATTTGTAACAGTTAATACTCACCACGGGATCCACATGTCCAATGGCTCGACATACTTTGTGCCATCTATCAGTGTATTCTCGAACGGATTCCCCCGTACTTAATTGCAAGTGAGAAGAGCTTGTCCATCCTCGTGTTCACAACTTTGTTGTACATGTAGGTGGCGAGAAACTTTTCGGTGAGTGATCATATGAATCAATGCACCCTGGCTTGAGGTTATCAAACCAAGATAATGCGGATCCTTTCAGGCTTGAAGGGAAATATCTGCATAGTATAGCCTCGTCGTAATCCCACCTGGCCATTACTCTGTTGTAATATCGTAGATGAGCTGAGGGATCCGCGGACCCGTCGTAACACTCAAAGGTTGGGACCGGACATTTTTGCGGGATGGTAGCCGTAGCCAACTGACGTGCAAGGGGGGTAGTGTTGGCTTCCTTCATGTCTGTTCTAGTCTTCCACCTCCTTGCCTGGTCTTGAGTTGATTGATTTCTGCTAGCATTTCCGCGCGGAGGTTTTCCATTGCCAAACAGTGCTCGTCTTGAATGGAAGAGCGTGTCCTTCTTGTGGATTGCGACGCCGTGGCCTCCTCCGTGTCATAGTAACTGGAGCTTTCGGTTCGGTGAGTGGGGTCCCGGACCTTCCACTATTCCGCGCATTTCTTTGGGGTATCCTTCTTTGGTTAGTTGTTTCAGGGGATGTTTAGAAGATTGTTCCTCGGCCCACATCTGCACTGGCCGAGTTGGCTTCGTGCTTGCCGATTCGCTAGTTCGGAGCTTCGGAGGATCCTTTCTCTTAGCTGTTGGTTTTCTTGAGCTAACAGGCCACACGCATCCGCGTACGTTAGTTGATTCCATTGTAACTCCTCCAGTTGTGCCAATATTTGCGTTTGTTTGGTTCGATGCTTGATTGGGGATTCCTTCTGTAGTTGAGCTTGTCCCTCGGGGATCGTGGTATTGATTTCGCCTATCAATGGCACGCCCGGCTCGATTATTCCGTTGGATCCTCGTAGGTAGTTGTTCGTCTTGTTCATTGTTCGGCGGCATTAGTAGGGATGGTTTGGATCATTTGATTCGGCTATAGCCTCCCGAGGCTCGGCTGGCCAGGTTGCAGTTTATTACTTTGGAGGCAACCACTTGAGAAAACCCCTTGCTTGGTGCGGCGGCTCTTGCGGCTGCGGCTCTCTTTGCCTCCATTGCGATGTTTCCCGCATCCAAGAGCCACGTGCTTTCCGCCCCGGTCTGCAGGTTATCCGCGGCTATGCGTCCTTCGCCCTTTTGTCTGCTCCTTGTTACTGCCGGTGTAGTCCTTGGAATATCTCTTGGAGTTATCTTTGTCTTCCCAGTATCTTTGTTACTTTCCATTGTAATAATCTGCACAAAGGACATGAGAGGTGTCAGAGGCCCAAAAGTCATGGGTTAGCCGTTAGTTTAACTTTATCTTTATAAACTAGATTTCTAGCGGTAATGGGTGTATTCGGGTAGTTAGTTTGGCGAATCGACACGAAAGACATAGACGGACGCGGACTTGCCGAGATAAAATCCAAGGGTCGTTATTCGCAAAAAAAGTCCGAATCTTTTGGTGGAAATTTTGTTTGAAATTCTAGTTAAAACCTAGATGTATTGGTAAAAAACACTAGTCTAAAAACAGGTCTGTTAGCTAAAACCCAGATCTGTTTGTTTAAAAAGTCATACAATGCTCGAGATCTGTTGGTAGAAAACACAATAGACATAGATGTGTGCGAAACGAATCCATGAATAAATCATTTGCGTTTTTAAATACAAAAATTTTGAGGTTGAGGTGTGAAGTCACGGGAAAAGATAAATCTTATTACGGACAAGGTCCCCTGTTTCTAGCGCCAAACAACAACACGAGAATCGGGTTTGGCTTCCACGTGATCACAAACAATCTTTACATAAGTTGAATACATGCACTCGAGGTATGAGGAGTATGGAATAAGTATAGACAGAAGATAAATCATAGATTCCAAGCCCCCTCTAGTTTTGTCATGATCTCATTATCATCTTCGGGGATCCAGATAGATCGGGAATACGAGTATATAAATGAAACTAACGGTGCAAAAGGTGAAAGAGACAACGATATACGTGGTTCAAAGACTTAAAGCCTGCGTCCCACTTGGTCTAAGGGGATACATTATGAAATAAATGGTTACAAAGATGATCACAAGATCTTGTGATCATCGAACATATGAGCTAGAACTCACTTACTTCTCCCTATTCTCTCTCCTTTTTTCGATCCCTCCTCGGTGGGAGGGGATACATATTTATAGCTAAACTTGGTGGGTCCCTACGACAAGGAGCTGTTGAGATCTTATCTTCTTGTGTTCGTGCATTGTACGCGGGCTTGAATATTATCCTGGCGGGCGTGGTCCGCGGACTTCTATGTCACTCGCGGCTTCGACTATATCCCGATTCATCACGCCGACCAGCCCTCGTTTCCATCGGCTGGTCGCTCGACACGTATTCTCGAGCTACATTAAATGCGGGTGGTTGGAGCGTCCCCGATCCCACGCAAGGTGGTGTCGGTCCTCTTGTCATGTCCATGTCGGT
The DNA here is from genome assembly GCA_023531295.1 of Papaver armeniacum. Taxonomy (NCBI): domain Eukaryota; kingdom Viridiplantae; phylum Streptophyta; class Magnoliopsida; order Ranunculales; family Papaveraceae; genus Papaver; species Papaver armeniacum. The sequence continues at coordinate 203,929 of JAJJWW010004917.1, forward strand.
TGGACTACCTCGACCGTTGATTACGTCTTACCTCGTGATGGGTTAAGGCCATCCTTGGGTGCTACGCGGACTCATCTATCTTGGGTGCCCCTTTATTTCCGACCGTTGGTCTCAACAGATGGCACGTTATCTGAGTGCCACGGATGCCCCTATGTGTCATCCTGTGAGTGATGTCATCCACGTGGACCCTGTTAGTGCACGTGGCAATGGAGATAAATTAGTGTACTTACAATTGGACCAAAAATGTTACTTAATATACAGCAGATGTGAATTTTTAAATGTCATTTATGTTTATACATCAAAGATCAAACAATTGTGCTGCTGATATAGAAGTGAAATAGTACCTGCACCGTCGTAAGTTTTAAGAAGAAACCAAGAAAGTTACCAACATCTGTGTAGTCGTCGGTCCTTTTAATTATAGCCTTCAACCACCCATTTTCATGTCTTAGTTCTGCTTTATAACTTGGAAGGAATTTCCAAATCGATCACAATATGTTTCTTCCTATTAGGATATGTCAAATATGTTAGTCAAGTCAGCATGACTTGACCAATACTAGTCAATGTATAAATACCTCCTCCCTATATTCTTGTAGACCAGAAACACTACGTGTAATAATATCAAATATCTTCTGTAATAACATTTCTCATGGTATCATTGGGTCGGTCCGAAAATTTTCTCTGCAACAAATCTTTCAATAAATTTTAGAGGAGTTTTGGTGTTCTTGTTCAAGATCAAATACGTATTAATTCAATTTTCTGATCTTTTCCAAGTCTTGATTCTGTACTTGTTCATCTGTTCATCAATTGGAGTATGAGATCTTGATTAGGTTTTCTTCATCTTTATAATATTTCTCAACAACGTTCAAATCGATGCCGGTTACTAGAGGAACGATGAACAATTCTTCACATACACAGCAAATTTGAATCAAGAAGATGGTTCTTTACCTTCCACTGCTAATGCTTCAAACAATGGAGATTCAGGTTATTTTCAATTACCTTTTAATAACATAGGAAATTTTATCTCAATAAAATTAGATCATACAAATTTCACCGCTTTGGCGTGATCGGTTCGAATCAGTTCTTATTTCTACGGATCTTTATGGATATGTCAATGGTGAGATTGTTGAACCTCCATCTGAGATTTCTGTTAATGGTGTTAATATTGTTAATCCAAAATGGATTTATTGGAGAAAGGCAGATCGTTTTGTTGTGAGTTGCTTGAAAGCAACATTTACCTCAATAATTTCAGGGGATGTTCTTGGAATAAATTCTTCTCGTCAGATATGGCAATATCTTGAAGTTAGTTTTAGGTCTCAATTTGGTGCAAGACGTAATTTGTTACGCAATCAATGATATGGGTTAAGAAGAGGATCTCAGACTGTTAGTGTTTTCTTGCATAATTTGAAGACAATTACTGACTCTCTTGCAGCCATTAATGATCGAGTCTCTGATGCTGATATCATGATGTATGCACTAAATGGCCTTGGTAGAGACTATGATACTTTTGTTATAGCTGCTCAAAATCGTGAAACACCTTATACATTTGGTGAATTGAAGGCTAGGCTGTTAACTCATGAGCAGTGGCTTTGTGATCAAAATCAAGTTCAAGAAGATGGGTCTAGTTTTGATTCAACAAATCCTACAGCTTTCTATGGAAAGAATACTCATAATGGTGGTAAAAATGGTAAGGAAAAATCAAAGAATATCAAGAATAATGGCTCTACTTCAAAGAATGGTTCTACTTTTAAGAATGGTGCTGGGTCTACTAGCTCAAGTGGTGATGTTTCTGATGGAGCTGCAAGAAGACCATTTGTGGAATTCTCCACAGTTGAATGCCAGATATGTAGGAAAACTGGTCATTTTGCAACTAGGTGCTTTTTCAGATATCATCCCCCAGTTACCAATGCTCAGTCTTCTACTCAGTCTTCTAATGTTGCTAGTGTGCAAAATGTCGAACAAGCTTTTAGTGGAGTTCATGTTAACTCAGCTATGTGTGATGATCCTTCTACAACTTGGATTTCTGACTCAGGGGCTTCTAGACATATGACTGGGGAATCATCAATTTTACATAATACTTCTGCATATGGTGGAACAGACAAAGTGGTTGTTGGCAATGGTAAGACTCTTGCTATTTCTAAAACTGGTAGCTCTATACTACATACTTCTACAACAGATTTTAAATGAATAACATTTTATTAGTACCAGAAATTGCTCAAAACTTATCACAAGAGCTCGGTTTACTAGAGACAACTGCGTTATTTTTTTTTGATCCTTGGACTTATGAGATTAGAGATTTAAGTTCTCACACAATTTTGGCACAGGGTAATATGGTCAATAACTTGTATCACATTCACAATTTATCTTTTAGCTCAAACTCTCATTTTACATCCTTTTCTACTATGCTTGCTTCATCTGCTACTTGGCATAATAGATTAGGTCATCCAGCTAAAAGCATTGTGCATCATTTGAACTCTAATAAGTCTATTACTTTGAACCCGATTCCTCCGATTCTCTTTGTCATCCATGCCAAATTGTCAAAAGCAAAAGACTACCATTTTATCCGTCGACACTCATGAATCAAAACCCTTGTCTCTTATTCATTGTGATGTTTGGGGTCCATCACCAATCTCTTCTTTTGCTGGTTATAAGTATTATATAGTGTTTATAGATGACGCCAGTAGATTTCACTGGATTTATCCTATGAAACTAAAGACTGATGCTTTACAGTGTTTCACACATTTTAAAACCCTTACTGAGAATATATTTCAACAAAGATTCTTTATTTTCACACTGACAATGCCTGTGAGCTTGCCAAGGGTGTTTTTAAGCAATTTCTAGATTCTCAAGGTATTCAACTCAGATTATCTTGTCCTAATACCCCTGAGCAGAATGGCCTTGCAGAAAGAAAGCATCGCCATATCACAGAAATGGGGAATACACTTCTTTTTCATTCCTCTTGCCCTAAGTTTCTCTGGTTTGATGCATTTCTTACTGCCACTTTTCTTATAAACAGGACTCCTACACCTGTTTTATCAATGAAATCTGCTTATGAGATTCTTTTTCATGTTCAACCTGATTATTCTGTTTTACGCATTTTTGGTTTAACATGTTTTCCTTATCTTGGTCATTATAGACCAGATAAAGTGTCTCATAAATCATTCAAGTGTGTTTTCATTGGCTATAGTCCTCTTCACAAGGGTTATAGGTGTTTTGATCCTGTTTCTAGAAAGATTCATATTTCACGACATGTTATTTTTGATGAAAATTCTTTTTATTATGCATCGGTTTCAGATTCTACTCAGGTTTCGTCTGTTTCTTCTTCAAATGATACTATTAGTATGCACTATCCTGTAGAATCTTCAGATTCTGTTCTTATACCTTCAATTTCTTCTACTCCTGTTGTTACTAGGTCTATGAGGGGTATTTCAAAAAATAAAAAGTTTCCTGATTTTATTCTCAATCATTCAGTTAAACATCCATTTCCTAATGCATTTACTTGTTTATTGGACCATATTACTAGAGCCAAAATCTTTTAAGGAAGCTTCTAAAAGTGTGCAATGGGTAGGGTCAATGAAGGATGAAATAGGAGCTCTTAGACTGAATGATACTTGGACTTATGTTAAGCCTGAACCTCACATGAACATTGTTGGTTGTAAGTGGGTCTACAAGGTTAAACTTAAGCAAGAGATGGAACTATAGATAGACTTAAATCTAGACTTGTTGCTCTAGGTTACAATCAACAGGATGGAGTCGATTTTGGTGAGACTTTTTCACCAGTTATTAAGACTACAACAGTAAGAGTAGTTCTTACTTTAGCTATTACAAATGGTTGGACAGTCAAACAGTTGGATGTATCTAACGCTTTTCTACGTGGATACTTGTCTGAAGATGTATATATGAAGCAACCCCCAGGATTTGTAAATCCTGAATTTCCAAATCATGTATGTCATCTTAAGAAGTCGTTATATGGTTTGAAACAAGCGCCAAGGGCTTGGTTTCAAAGATTCGGTGCTTTCTTAATTCAATGTGGTTTAACTAAATCATGAATGATCATTCTATATTCATCTATACAATCAATCGATATCTTGGTGCTCTTATTATATGTTGATGACATTTTTGTTTCGGTAGTTCTACTTTTCTTATTCAAAAGTTGATTGTTGCATTGAGTAAGGAATTTGCTATGAAGGATCTAGGGAATCTTCATTATTTTCTGGGAATTGAATCTTCTAGAACCGATCTTGCTATTGTTCTTACTCAACAAAAATATACTTTAGAACTTAGGGAAAGCAAAAATGCTCGAGTGTAAACCTTGTGACACACCGTGGAAAAGTGTAAAAGATGTTCTATTCATGATGGAGTGTTGTTAATTAGATCCTTTAGAGTACTGAGAAAAATTAGGTAGTCTTGATATTTGACACACACTAGGCCTGACTTTTGCTTTGGAGTGAATTATGTTTCTCAATTCATGCATGCCCCTACTGATCAACACATGCTATTGGTCAAGAGAATTTTAAGATATCTAAAAGGAACTATAGGGGTTGGTATTTCTTTGAAGAAGGGGGATATTCATTCTTTGTTAGCTTATAGTGATTCAGATTGGGCTGGTTGCCCTGATACAAGAAGGTCAACCTCTGGTTATGTTGTTTTCATCATTTCATGGGTTCTTCTTCTATTTCTTGGTCTTCAAAGAAACAGCCTACAGTTTCTAGAAGTTTAGCTGAAGCAGAATACAAATGCCTTACTTAACCATCGTAATTACAATGGCTCATTTATATTATGTCGTCGAACTACATATTCTAGTTTCATATCCTTTGCAAATAAAATGTGATAATCAAAGTGCTATATGTTTGGCTTCTAATCTGCGTTTTCCATGCTAGGACCAAACATGTGGAAGTAGACTATCATACTATAAGGGAACGGTGGAAGATGGATCTCTCAGGGTTAGTCATGTTATTTCTGAAGAGCAGCTGGCAGATGTCTTCACTAAAGGCCTGTGTTATCCTACATTTTCAAGATTATTGTATGGTTTACTTTATTTTCCTGCTACAGATGTTTCTTCTGCAACTATTACTACTACTACAACTACAGCCGTTCCTACTACTTTTGCAAGTTCTAGTACTTCAGCATCTTCAGCAGTTGATGCTATTTAAGAAAACTTATTGTTGAGTATTTTAGTTTTCTTACATATATTAGTCTGCTAGCACTCTGGTCCTTGTTAGATGAGTGGTCTTGTTTTTTGTCTTTTGGCTCTTGTTGAGCATTTATGTTTTGATTGATTTCAAACTCATTATCGTGTCTCGCTCGTAACGTTTGAGGGGGTGTATTAGGATATGTCAATTAAATAAGTTAGTCAAGTCAGCATGACTTGACCAGTACTAGTCAATGTATAAATACCTCCTCCCTATATTCTTGTAGACTACCGAAACACTTCTGTGTAATAATATCAAATATCTTCTGTAATAACATTTCTCAAATATGTTAGTCAAGTCAGCATGACTTGACCAGTACTAGTCAATGTATAAATACCTCCTCCCTATATTCTTGTAGACTACCGAAACACTTCTGTGTAATAATATCAAATATCTTCTGTAATAATATTTCTCACTTCCTCTTACTTCTTCGTGTTTTGAAGCGCTACCAATTAACTTCCGAACTTTTTTCTCCAATTTTATAGTTCTAATTTGGACATGTGATTACCAAATCTAAATGTAACCATTTATTTTTTATGAGTGTTTCCTTGTACGAGTGTGTGCATGGCCTGTGAATATAAAAAGGAGATGTTTCTTCTCCATTTCTATGTGTAGTTATCAACGCCGACTACAAAAAAAAATATCCCCCAATTTATCCACCATTTTTAAGGCATCAAAACATTTGTTTTTGTTTTTGTTTTTTCTTATTCTTTTTGCAATGTGATAGAAAAATTATGTATTCTACAACATTTATCATCTGCTGATACACATTGAGAAAGTCATTCTGTTTAGAGCTTAATTTTTAGTTAGGTTCAAAAATGTACAATTTTTTTTTTTTACAAGTAAGAATGTCAAATTAAAGGAACAAGGAAGGTACATCCTTTAATCGAACAAGGAAACTACCTGGCTTATCGAACTCTATTGGAAATTAATCTACATCCTTTATTGCAAGCCAGTGAAGATAAGAATCTTTGTACTTGCTGGTACGGCAAGCAGGTCTCGTGACTTCGAAGGAGCTTTC